>JAMXDD010000001.1:41774650-41797999 GCA_024733475.1 Syzygium grande | reverse complement strand
ATCCACGCTTTTTTCCGGGTTCAAAAAATTTTATAAAGCATAATATCGAAGGGAATCTTTTTGAAAAAGGGAATCTTTTTTCGACCGGTTTCTTTTTTTTTTGATTTGGCATCACATTTGAGCGAACGCCTCGTGATGCATGAAATTCAATGCAAATAAAGCTATTTGAACGCACCGCCATCCACGCTTTTTCCGGGTTCAAAAAATTTTATAAAGCATAATATCGAAAGGGAATTTTTTGAAAAAGGGAATCTTTTTCGACCGGTTTCTTTTTTTTTTGATTTTGGCATCACATTTGAGCGCGAACGCCTCGTGATGCATGAAATACAATGCAAATAAAGCTATTTGAACGCACTGTCATCCATCCACGCTTTTTCCTGGTTTCAAAAAATTTTATAAAGCATAATATCGAAGGGAATCTTTTTGAAAAAGGGAATCTTTTTTCGACCGGGTTTCTTCTTTTTTGATTTTGTGATCACATTTGAGCGCGAACGCCCTCAGATGCATGAAATTCAATGCAAATAAAGCTATTTGAACGCACCCGTCATCCACGCTTTTTTTCTGGTTCAAAAAATTTTATAAAGCATAATATCGAAGGGAATCTTTTTTTGAAAAAGGGAATCTTTTTTCGACCGGTTTCTTCTTTTTTGATTTGGCATCACATTTGAGCGAACGCCTCAGATGCATGAAATACAATGCAAATAAAGCTATTTGAACGCACCCGTCATCCACGCTTTTTTCGGGTTCAAAAAATTTTATAAAGCATAATATCGAAGGGAATCTTTTTTGAAAAAGGGAATCTTTTTCGACCGGTTTCTTTTTTTTTGATTTCGTGATCACATTTGAGCGCGAACGCCTCAGATGCATGAAATTCAATGCAAATAAAGCTATTTGAACGCACCTGTCATCCACGCTTTTTTTCGGGTTCAAAAAATTTTATAAAGCATAATATCGAAGGGAATCTTTTTTGAAAAAGGGAATCTTTTTCGACCGGTTTCTTCTTTTTTTGATTTTGGCATCACATTTGAGCGTAAACGCCCTGTGATGCATGAAATACAATGCAAATAAAGCTATTTGAACGCACCCGTCATCCACGCTTTTCCGGGGTTCAAAAAATTTTATAAAGCATAATATCGAAGGGAATCTTTTTTGAAAAAGGGAATCTTTTTTCGACCGGTTTCTTCTTTTTTTGATTTGGCATCACATTTGAGCGTGAACGCCTCGAGATGCATGAAATACAATGCAAATAAAGCTATTTGAAACCACCCGTCATCCACGCTTTTCCCGGGTTCAAAAAATTTTATAAAGCATAATATCGAAGGGAATCTTTTTTGAAAAAGGGAATCTTTTTCGACCGGTTTCTTTTTTTTTTGATTTCGTGATCACATTTGAGCGTAAACGCCCTCAGATGCATGAAATTCAATGCAAATAAAGCTATTTGAACGCACCACGTCATCCACGCTTTCTCCGGGTTCAAAAAATTTTATAAAGCATAATATCGAAGGGAATCTTTTTTGAAAAAGGGAATCTTTTTCGACCGGTTTCTTCTTTTTTTGATTTGTGATCACATTTGAGCGTGAACGCCCTCAGATGCATGAAATTCAATGCAAAAAAAGCTATTTGAACGCACCTGCCATCCACGCTTTTTTTTTCCGGGTTCAAAAAATTTTATAAAGCATAATATCGAAGGGAATCTTTTTTTGAAAAAGGGAATCTTTTTTTCGACCGGTTTTTCGGTTTTTTTTGATTTGGCATCACATTTGGAGCGTAAACGCCTCAGATGCATGAAATTCAATGCAAATAAAGCTATTTGAACGCACTGTCATCCACGCTTTTTTCGGGTTCAAAAAATTTTATAAAGCATAATATCGAAGGGAATCTTTTTTGAAAAAGGGAATCTTTTTCGACCGGTTTCTTTTTTTTTGATTTGGTGATCACATTTGAGCGAACGCCTCAGATGCATGAAAATACAATGCAAATAAAGCTATTTGAACGCCACCGTCATCCACGCTTTTTCCTGGTTCAAAAAATTTTATAAAGCATAATATCGAAGGGAATCTTTTTTTGAAAAAGGGAATCTTTTTCGACCGGTTTCTTCTTTTTTTGATTTGGCATCACATTTGAGCGTGAACGCCCTCAGATGCATGAAATACAATGCAAATAAAGCTATTTGAACGCACCTGTCATCCACGCTTTCTCCTCGGGTTCAAAAAAATTTTATAAAGCATAATATCGAAGGGAATCTTTTTTGAAAAAGGGAATCTTTTTCGACCGGTTTCTTCTTTTTTTTGATTTGGCATCACATTTGAGCGTAAACGCCTCGTGATGCATGAAATTCAATGCAAATAAAGCTATTTGAACGCACCTGTCATCCACGCTTTCTTGGTTCAAAAAAATTTTATAAAGCATAATATCGAAGGGAATCTTTTTTTGAAAAAGGGAATCTTTTTCGACCGGTTTCTTTTTTTTTTTTGATTTGGCATCACATTTGGCGTGAACGCCTCGTGATGCATGAAATACAATGCAAATAAAGCTATTTGAACGCCACCGTCATCCTTTTTTCTGGTTCAAAAAATTTTATAAAGCATAATATCGAAGGGAATCTTTTTTGAAAAAGGGAATCTTTTTCGACCGGGTTTCTTTTTTTTGATTTTGGCATCACATTTGAGCGTGAACGCCTCAGATGCATGAAATTCAATGCAAATAAAGCTATTTGAACGCACCTGTCGCCCACGTTTTTCTGGTTCAAAAAATTTTATAAAGCATAATATCGAAAGGGAATCTTTTTTGAAAAAGGGAATCTTTTCGACCGGTTTCTTCTTTTTTGATTTGGCATCACATTTGAGCGTGAACGCCTCAGATGCATGAAATGCATGAAATACAATGCAAATAAAGCTATTTGAACGCACCGTCATCCACGCTTTTTTTCCGGGTTCAAAAAATTTTATAAAGCATAATATCGAAGGGAATCTTTTTTGAAAAAGGGAATCTTTTTCGACCGGTTTTTTTTTTTGATTTGGCATCACATTTGAGCGAACGCCTCAGATGCATGAAATACAATGCAATAAAGCTATTTGAACGCACCACCGTCATCCACGCTTTTTTCCTGGTTCAAAAAATTTTATAAAGCATAATATCGAAGGGAATCTTTTTGAAAAAGGGAATCTTTTTTCGACCGGTTTCTTCTTTTTTTTGATTTGGTGATCACATTTGAGCGTGAACGCCTCAGTGATGCATGAAATTCAATGCAAATAAAGCTATTTGAACGCACCTGTCATCCACGTTTCTCCAGTTCAAAAAATTTTATAAAGCATAATATCGAAAGGGAATCTTTTTTGAAAAAGGGAATCTTTTCGACCGGTTTCTTCTTTTTTGATTTGGCATCACATTTGGAGCGTAAACGTCTCGTATGCATGAAATACAATGCAAATAAAGCTATTTGAACGCACCTGTCGTCCACGTTTCTCCGGTTCAAAAAATTTTATAAAGCATAATATCGAAAGGGAATCTTTTTTGAAAAAGGGAATCTTTTCGACCGGTTTCTTCTTTTTTGATTTCGCATCACATTTGGAGCGTAAACGTCTCGTATGCATGAAATTCAATGCAAATAAAGCTATTTGAACGCACCTGTCATCCACGTTTCTCCGGTTCAAAAAATTTTATAAAGCATAATATCGAAAGGGAATCTTTTTTGAAAAAGGGAATCTTTTCGACCGGTTTCTTCTTTTTTGATTTGGCATCACATTTGAGCGAACGCCTCAGATGCATGAAATACAATGCAAATAAAGCTATTTGAACGCACCCCGTCATCCACGCTTTTTTTCCTGGTTCAAAAAATTTTATAAAGCATAATATCGAAGGGAATCTTTTTTGAAAAAGGGAATCTTTTTCGACCGGTTTCTTTTTTTTTGATTTGGCATCACATTTGAGCGTAAACGCCTCGTGATGCATGAAATACAATGCAAATAAAGCTATTTGAACGCACCTGTCATCCACGCTTTTTTTGGTTCAAAAATTTTATAAAGCATAATATCGAAGGGAATCTTTTTTTTGAAAAAGGGAATCTTTTTCGACCGGTTTCTTTTTTTTGATTTGGCATCACATTTGAGCGTGAACGCCTCAGATGCATGAAATTCAATGCAAATAAAGCTATTTGAACGCACCTGTCATCCACGCTTTCTCCCGGGTTCAAAAAATTTTATAAAGCATAATATCGAAGGGAATCTTTTTTTTGAAAAAGGGAATCTTTTTCGACCGGTTTTTTTTTTTTGATTTTGTGATCACATTTGAGCGAACGCCTCGTGATGCATGAAATACAATGCAAATAAAGCTATTTGAACGCACCCGTCATCCACGCTTTTTCCGGGTTCAAAAAATTTTATAAAGCATAATATCGAAGGGAATCTTTTTTGAAAAAGGGAATCTTTTTTCGACCGGTTTCTTTTTTTTTGATTTGGTGATCACATTTGAGCGTGAACGCCTCGAGATGCATGAAATTCAATGCAAATAAAGCTATTTGAACGCACCTGTCATCCACGCTTTTTCGGGTTCAAAAAATTTTATAAAGCATAATATCGAAGGGAATTTTTTGAAAAAGGGAATCTTTTTCGACCGGTTTCTTTTTTTTTGATTTGGCATCACATTTGAGCGTAAACGCCTCGTGATGCATGAAATACAATGCAAATAAAGCTATTTGAACGCACCGTCATCCACGCTTTCTCCTGGTTCAAAAAAATTTTATAAAGCATAATATCGAAGGGAATCTTTTTTGAAAAAGGGAATCTTTTTTCGACGGTTTTTCTTTTTTTTGATTTGGCATCACATTTGAGCGAAACGCCTCGTGATGCATGAAATTCAATGCAAATAAAGCTATTTGAACGCACCCGTCATCCACGCTTTTTCCGGGTTCAAAAAAATTTTATAAAGCATAATATCGAAGGGAATTTTTTGAAAAAGGGAATCTTTTTCGACCGGTTTCTTTTTTTTGATTTGATTTGGCATCACATTTGAGCGTGAACGCCTCAGATGCATGAAATACAATGCAAATAAAGCTATTTGAACGCACTGTCATCCACGCTTTTTCCTGGTTCAAAAAATTTTATAAAGCATAATATCGAAGGGAATCTTTTTGAAAAAGGGAATCTTTTTCGACCGGTTTCTTCTTTTTTGATTTGGCGTGATCACATTTGAGCGAACGCCCTGTGATGCATGAAATACAATGCAAATAAAGCTATTTGAACGCACTGTCATCCACGCTTTTTCCGGGTTCAAAAAATTTTATAAAGCATAATATCGAAAAGGGAATCTTTTTTTGAAAAAGGGAATCTTTTTCGACCGGTTTCTTTTTTTTTGATTTGGCATCACATTTGAGCGAACGCCTCAGATGCATGAAATACAATGCAAATAAAGCTATTTGAACGCACCGTCATCCACGCTTTTCCGGGTTCAAAAAATTTTATAAAGCATAATATCGAAGGGAATCTTTTTGAAAAAGGGAATCTTTTTCGACCGGTTTTTCTTTTTTTGATTTGGTGATCACATTTGAGCGTAAACGCCTCAGATGCATGAAATTCAATGCAATAAAGCTATTTGAAACGCACCGTCATCCACGCTTTTTTTTCCGGGTTCAAAAAATTTTATAAAGCATAATATCGAAGGGAATCTTTTGAAAAAGGGAATTTTTCGACCGGTTTCTTCTTTTTTTGATTTGGCATCACATTTGAGCGTGAACGCCTCGTGATGCATGAAATACAATGCAAATAAAGCTATTTGAACGCACCTGTCATCCCACGCTTTTCCTCGGGTTCAAAAATTTTATAAAGCATAATATCGAAGGGAATCTTTTTTGAAAAAGGGAATCTTTTTCGACCGGTTTCTCTTTTTTTTTTGATTTGGCATCACATTTGAGCGTGAACGCCTCAGATGCATGAAATTCAATGCAAATAAAGCTATTTGAACGCACTGTCGCCATCCACGCTTTTTTCGGTTCAAAAAATTTTATAAAGCATAATATCGAAGGGAATCTTTTTTGAAAAAGGGAATCTTTTTCGACCGGTTTCTTCTTTTTTTGATTTGGCATCACATTTGAGCGTAAACGCCTCAGATGCATGAAATACAATGCAAATAAAGCTATTTGAACGCACCTGTCATCCACGCTTTTTCCGGGTTCAAAAAATTTTATAAAGCATAATATCGAAGGGAATTTTTTGAAAAAGGGAATCTTTTTCGACCGGTTTCTTCTTTTTTTGATTTGGCATCACATTTGAGCGAACGCCTCAGATGCATGAAATTCAATGCAAATAAAGCTATTTGAACGCACCCGTCATCCACGCTTTTTCCGGGTTCAAAAAATTTTATAAAGCATAATATCGAAGGGAATTTTTTTGAAAAAGGGAATCTTTTTCGACCGGTTTCTTCTTTTTTTGATTTGGCATCACATTTGAGCGAACGCCTCGTGATGCATGAAATACAATGAATAAATAAATTTGATTTGAACGCACCTGTCATCCACGCTTTTCCGGGGGTTCAAAAAATTTTATAAAGCATAATATCGAAGGGAATCTTTTTTGAAAAAGGGAATCTTTTTCGACCGGGTTTCTTTTTTTTTTGATTTGGTGATCACATTTGAGCGAACGCCTCAGATGCATGAAATTCAATGCAAATAAAGCTATTTGAACGCACCCGTCATCCACGCTTTTTCCGGGGTTCAAAAAATTTTATAAAGCATAATATCGAAAGGGAATCTTTTTTGAAAAAGGGAATCTTTTTCGACCGGTTTCTTTTTTTTTTGATTTGTGATCACATTTGGAGCGAACGCCTCAGATGCATGAAATACAATGCAATAAAGCTATTTGAACGCACCTGTCGTCCACGTTTTTCCTGGTTCAAAAAATTTTATAAAGCATAATATCGAAAGGGAATCTTTTTTGAAAAAGGGAATCTTTTTCGACCGGTTTCTTCTTTTTTTGATTCGGCATCACATTTGGAGCGTAAACATCTCGTATGCATGAAATACAATGCAAATAAAGCTATTTGAACGCACCTGTCATCATCTTTTTCTGGTTCAAAAAAATTTTATAAAGCATAATATCGAAGGGAATTTTTTGAAAAAGGGAATCTTTTTCGACCGGTTTTTCTTTTTTTGATTTCGTGATCACATTTGAGCGTAAACGCCCTCAGATGCATGAAATTCAATGCAAATAAAGCTATTTGAACGCACCTGTCATCCACGCTTTTTCCTGGTTCAAAAAATTTTATAAAGCATAATATCGAAGGGAATCTTTTTTGAAAAAGGGAATCTTTTTTCGACCGGTTTCTTTTTTTTGATTTGGCATCACATTTGAGCGTAAACGCCTCTGTGATGCATGAAATACAATGCAAATAAAGCTATTTGAACGCACCTGTCATCCACGCTTTTTCCGGGTTCAAAAAATTTTATAAAGCATAATATCGAAAGGGAAATTTTTGAAAAAGGGAATCTTTTCGACCGGTTTCTTCTTTTTTGATTTGGCATCACATTTGGAGCGTAAACGTCTCGTATGCATGAAATTCAATGCAAATAAAGCTATTTGAACGCACCTGTCATCCACGCTTTTTCCGGGTTCAAAAAATTTTATAAAGCATAATATCGAAGGGAATCTTTTTTGAAAAAGGGAATCTTTTTCGACCGGTTTCTTTTTTTTGATTTGGCATCACATTTGAGCGTGAACGCCTCAGATGCATGAAATTCAATGCAAATAAAGCTATTTGAACGCACTCGTCATCCACGCTTTTCCTGGTTCAAAAAATTTTATAAAGCATAATATCGAAGGGAATCTTTTTGAAAAAGGGAATCTTTTTCGACCGGTTTCTTCTTTTTTTGATTTGGCATCACATTTGAGCGTGAACGCCTCAGATGCATGAAATTCAATGCAAATAAAGCTATTTGAACGCACCCGCCATCCACGCTTTTTCCGGGTTCAAAAAATTTTATAAAGCATAATATCGAAGGGAATCTTTTTTGAAAAAGGGAATCTTTTTCGACCGGTTTCTCTTTTTTTTGATTTGGCATCACATTTGAGCGTGAACGCCTCGTGATGCATGAAATACAATGCAAATAAAGCTATTTGAACGCACCGCCATCCACGCTTTTTTCCTGGTTCAAAAATTTTATAAAGCATAATATCGAAGGGAATCTTTTTGAAAAAGGGAATCTTTTTTCGACCGGTTTCTTCTTTTTTTTGATTTGGCATCACATTTGAGAGCGAACGCCTCAGATGCATGAAATACAATGCAAATAAAGCTATTTGAACGCACCGTCATCCACGCTTTTTCCTGGTTCAAAAAATTTTATAAAGCATAATATCGAAGGGAATCTTTTTTGAAAAAGGGAATCTTTTTCGACCGGTTTCTTTTTTTGATTTGGTGATCACATTTTGAGCGCGAAACGCCTCAGATGCATGAAATTCAATGCAAATAAAGCTATTTGAACGCACCCGTCATCCACGCTTTTTCCTGGTTCAAAAAATTTTATAAAGCATAATATCGAAGGGAAAATTTTTTTGAAAAAGGGAATTTTTTTTTCGACCGGTTTTTCTTTTTTTGATTTGGCATCACATTTGAGCGCGAACGCCTCAGATGCATGAAATTCAATGCAAATAAAGCTATTTGAACGCACCTGTCATCCACACTTTTTTCCGGGTTCAAAAAATTTTATAAAGCATAATATCGAAAGGGAATCTTTTTTTGAAAAAGGGAATCTTTTTTCGACCGGTTTCTTTTTTTTTTGATTTGGCATCACATTTGAGCGTAAACGCCTCAGATGCATGAAATACAATGCAAATAAAGCTATTTGAACGCACCCGTCATCCACGCTTTTTCCGGGTTCAAAAAATTTTATAAAGCATAATATCGAAGGGAATCTTTTTTGAAAAAGGGAATCTTTTTCGACCGGTTTCTTTTTTTTGATTTGGCATCACATTTGAGCGTGAACGCCCTCAGATGCATGAAATTCAATGCAAATAAAGCTATTTGAACGCGACCGTCATCCACGCTTTTTTCCGGGTTCAAAAAATTTTATAAAGCATAATATCGAAGGGAATCTTTTTTTGAAAAAGGGAATCTTTTTCGACCGGTTTCTTTTTTTTGATTTGGCATCACATTTGAGCGAACGCCCCTCAGATGCATGAAATTCAATGCAAATAAAGTTATTTGAACGCCTGTCATCCACTTTTTTCCGGGGGTTCAAAAAATTTTATAAAGCATAATATCGAAGGGAAAATTTTTTTTGAAAAAGGGAATCTTTTTTCGACCGGTTTCTTCTTTTTTTTGATTTCGTGATCACATTTGAGCGTGAACGCCTCAGATGCATGAAATTCAATGCAAATAAAGCTATTTGAACGCACCTGTCATCCACGCTTTTTCCGGGTTCAAAAAATTTTATAAAGCATAATATCGAAGGGAATCTTTTTTGAAAAAGGGAATCTTTTCGACCGGTTTCTTTTTTTTTTGATTTGTGATCACATTTGAGCGCGAACGCCTCGATGATGCATGAAATACAATGCAAATAAAGCTATTTGAACGCACCCGTCATCCACGCTTTTTCCGGGTTCAAAAATTTTATAAAGCATAATATCGAAGGGAATCTTTTTTGAAAAAGGGAATCTTTTTCGACCGGTTTCTTTTTTTTGATTTGGCATCACATTTGAGCGAACGCCTCAGATGCATGAAATTCAATGCAAATAAAGCTATTTGAACGCACCTGTCATCCACGCTTTTTCCGGGTTCAAAAAATTTTATAAAGCATAATATCGAAGGGAATCTTTTTTTGAAAAAGGGAATCTTTTTTCGACCGGTTTCTTTTTTTTGATTTGGCATCACATTTGAGCGTGAACGCCTCAGATGCATGAAATACAATGCAAATAAAGCTATTTGAACGCACTGTCATCCACGCTTTTTCCGGGTTCAAAAAATTTTATAAAGCATAATATCGAAGGGAATCTTTTGAAAAAGGGAATCTTTTTCGACCGGTTTCTCTTTTTTTTGATTTGGCATCACATTTGAGCGAACGCCTCAGATGCATGAAATACAATGCAATAAAGCTATTTGAACGCACCTGTCATCCACGCTTTTCCTGGTTCAAAAAATTTTATAAAGCATAATATCGAAGGGAATCTTTTTTGAAAAAGGGAATCTTTTTTCGACCGGTTTCTTCTTTTTTTTGATTTGGCATCACATTTGAGCGCGAACGCCTCTCAGATGCATGAAATTCAATGCAATAAAGCTATTTGAACGCACCGTCATCCACGCTTTTTCCGGGTTCAAAAAATTTTATAAAGCATAATATCGAAGGGAATCTTTTTTGAAAAAGGGAATCTTTTTCGACCGGTTTCTTCTTTTTTTGATTTGTGATCACATTTGAGCGCGAACGCCCTCAGATGCATGAAATACAATGCAAATAAAGCTATTTGAACGCACCCGTCATCCACGCTTTTTCCGGGTTCAAAAATTTTATAAAGCATAATATCGAAGGGAATCTTTTTTTTGAAAAAGGGAATCTTTTTCGACCGGTTTCTTTTTTTTGATTTGGCATCACATTTGAGCGAAAACGCCTCAGATGCATGAAATTCAATGCAAATAAAGCTATTTGAACGCACCTGTCATCCACGCTTTTCCGGTTCAAAAAAATTTTATAAAGCATAATATCGAAGGGAATCTTTTTTTTGAAAAAGGGAATCTTTTTCGACCGGTTTCTTTTTTTTGATTTGGCATCACATTTGAGCGCGAAACGCCTCAGATGCATGAAATACAATGCAAATAAAGCTATTTGAACGACCTGTCATCCACGCTTTTTCCTGGTTCAAAAAATTTTATAAAGCATAATATCGAAGGGAATCTTTTTTGAAAAAGGGAATCTTTTTCGACCGGTTTCTTCTTTTTTTGATTTGGCATCACATTTGAGCGAACGTCCTCGTGATGCATGAAATACAATGCAAATAAAGCTATTTGAACGCACCGCCATCCCACTTTTTCTGGTTCAAAAAATTTTATAAAGCATAATATCGAAGGGAATCTTTTTTGAAAAAGGGAATCTTTTTCGACCGGTTTCTTTTTTTTTTGATTTGTGATCACATTTGAGCGTAAACGCCTCGTGATGCATGAAATTCAATGCAAATAAAGCTATTTGAACGCACCGTCATCCACGCTTTCTCCGGGTTCAAAAAAATTTTATAAAGCATAATATCGAAGGGAATCTTTTTTGAAAAAGGGAATCTTTTTCGACCGGTTTCTTTTTTTTGATTTGGCATCACATTTGAGCGTGAACGCCTCAGATGCATGAAATTCAATGCAATAAAGCTATTTGAACGCACCCGCCATCCACGCTTTTTCCGGGTTCAAAAAATTTTATAAAGCATAATATCGAAGGGAATCTTTTTGAAAAAGGGAATCTTTTTCGACCGGTTTTTCTTTTTTGATTTGGCATCACATTTGAGCGTAAACGCCCCTCAGATGCATGAAATACAATGCAAATAAAGCTATTTGAACGCACCTGTCATCCACGCTTTTTCCTGGTTCAAAAAAAATTTTATAAAGCATAATATCGAAGGGAATCTTTTTTTTGAAAAAGGGAATCTTTTTCGACCGGTTTCTTTTTTTTTGATTTGGCATCACATTTGAGCGTGAACGCCTCAGATGCATGAAATTCAATGAAAAAATAAAGCTATTTGAACGCACCTGCCATCCAGTTATTTTTTTCCGGGTTCAAAAAATTTTATAAAGCATAATATCGAAGGGAATCTTTTTGAAAAAGGGAATCTTTTTCGACCGGTTTTTTTTTTTTTGATTTGGCATCACATTTGAGCGTAAACGCCCTCGTGATGCATGAAATTCAATGCAATAAAGCTATTTGAACGCACCGTCATCCACGCTTTTTCCGGGTTCAAAAAAAAATTTTATAAAGCATAATATCGAAGGGAATCTTTTTTGAAAAAGGGAATCTTTTTTCGACCGGTTTCTTCTTTTTTTTTGATTTGGCATCACATTTGAGCGTGAACGCCTCAGATGCATGAAATACAATGCAAATAAAGCTATTTGAACGCACCGTCATCCACGCTTTCTCCTGGTTCAAAAAATTTTATAAAGCATAATATCGAAGGGAATTTTTGAAAAGGGAATCTTTTTCGACCGGTTTCTTCTTTTTTTTTGATTTGGCATCACATTTGAGCGTAAACGCCCTCAGATGCATGAAATACAATGCAAATAAAGCTATTTGAACGCACCTGTCATCCCACGCTTTTTCTGGTTCAAAAAATTTTATAAAGCATAATATCGAAGGGAATCTTTTTGAAAAAGGGAATCTTTTTTCGACCGGTTTCTTCTTTTTTTGATTGGTGATCACATTTGAGCGTGAACGCCTCAGATGCATGAAATACAATGCAAATAAAGCTATTTGAACGCACCCGTCATCCACGCTTTTTTGGTTCAAAAAATTTTATAAAGCATAATATCGAAAGGGAATCTTTTTTTGAAAAAGGGAATCTTTTTTCGACCGGTTTCTTCTTTTTTTTGATTTGGCATCACATTTGAGCGTGAACGCCTCAGATGCATGAAATTCAATGCAAATAAAGTTTCTTTTTTTTTATTTGAACGCACCTGTCATCCCATCCGTTTTTCCGGGTTCAAAAAATTTTATAAAGCATAATATCGAAGGGAATCTTTTTTGAAAAAGGGAATCTTTTTCGACCGGTTTCTTCTTTTTTTGATTTGTGATCACATTTGAGCGAACGCCTCAGATGCATGAAATTCAATGCAAATAAAGCTATTTGAAACGCACCGTCATCCACGCTTTTTCTCTGGTTCAAAAAATTTTATAAAGCATAATATCGAAGGGAATCTTTTTGAAAAAGGGAATCTTTTTCGACCGGTTTCTTTTTTTTTTGATTTGGCATCACATTTGAGCGTGAACGCCTCAGATGCATGAAATACAATGCAAATAAAGCTATTTGAACGCACCTGTCATCCACGCTTTTTCCTGGTTCAAAAAATTTTATAAAGCATAATATCGAAGGGAATCTTTTTGAAAAAGGGAATCTTTTTCGACCGGTTTCTTCTTTTTTGATTTGGCATCACATTTGAGCGTGAACGCCTCAGATGCATGAAATACAATGCAAATAAAGCTATTTGAACGCCCGTCATCCACGCTTTTCCGGGTTCAAAAAATTTTATAAAGCATAATATCGAAGGGAAAATTTTTTTTTGAAAAAGGGAATCTTTTTCGACCGGTTTCTTTTTTTTTGATTTGGTGATCACATTTGAGCGCGAACGCCTCGTGATGCATGAAATTCAATGCAAATAAAGCTATTTGAACGCACCTGTCATCCACGTTTCTCCAGTTCAAAAAATTTTATAAAGCATAATATCGAAAGGGAATCTTTTTTTGAAAAAGGGAATCTTTTCGACCGGTTTCTTCTTTTTTGATTTGTGATCACATTTGAGCGAACGCCTCAGATGCATGAAATACAATGCAAATAAAGCTATTTGAACGCACCGTCATCCACGCTTTTTCTGGTTCAAAAAATTTTATAAAGCATAATATCGAAGGGAATCTTTTTTGAAAAAGGGAATCTTTTTCGACCGGTTTCTTTTTTTTGATTTCGTGATCACATTTGAGCGTGAACGCCTCAGATGCATGAAATACAATGCAAATAAAGCTATTTGAACGCACCTGTCATCCACGCTTTTTCCTGGTTCAAAAAATTTTATAAAGCATAATATCGAAAAGGGAATCTTTTTTGAAAAAGGGAATCTTTTTCGACCGGTTTCTTCTTTTTTGATTTGGCATCACATTTGAGCGTAAACGCCCTCAGATGCATGAAATACAATGCAATAAAGCTATTTGAACGCACCGTCATCCACGCTTTTCCGGGTTCAAAAAATTTTATAAAGCATAATATCGAAGGGAATCTTTTTTGAAAAAGGGAATCTTTTTCGACCGGTTTCTTTTTTTTTGATTTGGCATCACATTTGAGCGTAAACGCCTCGTGATGCATGAAATACAATGCAAATAAAGCTATTTGAACGCACCGTCATCCACGCTTCCTCCGGGTTCAAAAAATTTTATAAAGCATAATATCGAAGGGAATCTTTTTTTGAAAAAGGGAATCTTTTCGACCGGTTTCTTCTTTTTTTGATTTGGCATCACATTTGAGCGAACGCCTCAGATGCATGAAATTCAATGCAAATAAAGCTATTTGAACGCACCTGTCATCCACGCTTTTTCCGGGTTCAAAAAATTTTATAAAGCATAATATCGAAGGGAATCTTTTTTTGAAAAAGGGAATCTTTTTCGACCGGTTTCTTTTTTTGATTTGGCATCACATTTGAGCGTGAACGCCTCAGATGCATGAAATACAATGCAAATAAAGCTATTTGAACGACTGTCATCCACGCTTTCTCCTGGTTCAAAAAATTTTATAAAGCATAATATCGAAGGGAATCTTTTTGAAAAAGGGAATCTTTTTCGACCGGTTTCTTCTTTTTTGATTTTGTGATCACATTTGAGCGAACGCCTCAGATGCATGAAATTCAATGCAATAAAGCTATTTGAACGCCTCGTCATCCACGCTTTTTCTGGTTCAAAAAATTTTATAAAGCATAATATCGAAGGGAATCTTTTTGAAAAAGGGAATCTTTTCGACCGGTTTCTTTTTTTGATTTGGCATCACATTTGAGCGCGAACGCCTCAGATGCATGAAATACAATGCAAATAAAGCTATTTGAACGCACCTGTCATCCACGCTTTTTTCGGGTTCAAAAAATTTTATAAAGCATAATATCGAAGGGAATCTTTTTTGAAAAAGGGAATCTTTTTCGACCGGTTTCTTTTTTTTGATTTGGCATCACATTTGAGCGAACGCCTCAGATGCATGAAATACAATGCAAATAAAGCTATTTGAACGCACCTGTCATCCACGCTTTTTCCGGGTTCAAAAAATTTTATAAAGCATAATATCGAAGGGAATCTTTTTTTTTGAAAAAGGGAATCTTTTTCGACCGGTTTCTTTTTTTTTGATTTGGCATCACATTTGAGCATTAAGAACGCCTCAGATGCATGAAATTCAATGCAATAAAGCTATTTGAACGCACCTGTCATCCCACGCTTTTTCCGGGTTCAAAAAATTTTATAAAGCATAATATCGAAGGGAATCTTTTTGAAAAAGGGAATCTTTTTTCGACCGGTTTCTTTTTTTTGATTTGGCATCACATTTGAGCGTGAACGCCCTCGTGATGCATGAAATACAATGCAAATAAAGCTATTTGAACGCGACTGTCATCCACGCTTTTTCCTGGTTCAAAAAATTTTATAAAGCATAATATCGAAGGGAATCTTTTTTTGAAAAAGGGAATCTTTTTCGACCGGTTTTTCTTTTTTTGATTTGGCATCACATTTGAGCGTGAACGCCTCGTGATGCATGAAATACAATGCAAATAAAGCTATTTGAACGCACCGTCCATCCACGCTTTTTCCTGGTTCAAAAAATTTTATAAAGCATAATATCGAAGGGAATCTTTTTTGAAAAAGGGAATCTTTTTCGACCGGTTTCTTCTTTTTTGATTTGGCATCACATTTGAGCGCGAACGCCTCGTGATGCATGAAATACAATGCAAATAAAGCTATTTGAACGCACCTGTCATCCACGCTTTTTCTGGTTCAAAAAATTTTATAAAGCATAATATCGAAGGGAATCTTTTTTGAAAAAGGGAATCTTTTTCGACCGGTTTCTTCTTTTTTTGATTTGGCATCACATTTGAGCGAACGCCTCAGATGCATGAAATTCAATGCAAATAAAGCTATTTGAACGCACTGTCATCCACGCTTTCTCTGGTTCAAAAAATTTTATAAAGCATAATATCGAAGGGAATCTTTTTTTGAAAAAGGGAATCTTTTTCGACCGGTTTCTCTTTTTTTGATTTGGCATCACATTTGAGCGTAAACGCCTCAGATGCATGAAATACAATGCAAATAAAGCTATTTGAACGCACCTGTCATCCACGCTTTTTTCCGGGTTCAAAAAATTTTATAAAGCATAATATCGAAGGGAATCTTTTTTGAAAAAGGGAATCTTTTTCGACCGGTTTCTTTTTTTTTGATTTGGCATCACATTTGAGCGTGAACGCCTCGTGATGCATGAAATTCAATGCAAATAAAGCTATTTGAACGCACCTGTCACATCCACGTTTTTTCTGGTTCAAAAAAATTTTATAAAGCATAATATCGAAAGGAATCTTTTTTGAAAAAGGGAATCTTTTTCGACCGGTTTCTTCTTTTTTTTGATTTGGCATCACATTTGAGCGTAAACGCCTCAGATGCATGAAATACAATGCAAATAAAGCTATTTGAACGCCTGTCATCCACGCTTTTTCCGGGTTCAAAAAATTTTATAAAGCATAATATCGAAGGGAATCTTTTTTGAAAAAGGGAATCTTTTTCGACCGGTTTCTTTTTTTTTGATTTCGTGATCACATTTGAGCGTAAAACGCCTCGTGATGCATGAAATACAATGCAAATAAAGCTATTTGAACGCACCGTCATCCACGCTTTTTCCTGGTTCAAAAATTTTATAAAGCATAATATCGAAGGGAATCTTTTTTGAAAAAGGGAATCTTTTTTCGACCGGTTTTTCTTTTTTTGATTTGGCATCACATTTGAGCGTGAACGCCTCAGATGCATGAAATACAATGCAAATAAAGCTATTTGAACGCACCGTCATCCACGTTTTTCGGGGGTTCAAAAAATTTTATAAAGCATAATATCGAAGGGAATCTTTTTTGAAAAAGGGAATCTTTTTCGACCGGTTTCTTTTTTTTTGATTTGGTGATCACATTTGAGCGCGAACGCCTCAGATGCATGAAATACAATGCAAATAAAGCTATTTGAACGCACCGTCATCCACGCTTTTTCCTGGTTCAAAAAATTTTATAAAGCATAATATCGAAGGGAATCTTTTTTGAAAAAGGGAATCTTTTTCGACCGGTTTCTTTTTTGATTTGTGATCACATTTGAGCGAAACGCCTCAGATGCATGAAATACAATGCAAATAAAGCTATTTGAACGCACCGTCATCCACGCTTTTTCCGGGTTCAAAAAAATTTTATAAAGCATAATATCGAAGGGAATCTTTTTGAAAAAGGGAATCTTTTTCGACCGGTTTCTTTTTTTTTGATTTGGCATCACATTTGAGCGTGAACGCCTCAGATGCATGAAATACAATGCAAAAATAAAGCTATTTGAACGCACGTCGTCATCCACGCTTTTTCCGGGTTCAAAAAATTTTATAAAGCATAATATCGAAGGGAATCTTTTTTGAAAAAGGGAATCTTTTTCGACCGGTTTCTTCTTTTTTTTGATTTGGCATCACATTTGAGCGTGAACGCCTCAGATGCATGAAATACAATGCAAATAAAGCTATTTGAACGCCCGTCATCCACGCTTTTTCGGGTTCAAAAAATTTTATAAAGCATAATATCGAAGGGAATCTTTTTTGAAAAAGGGAATCTTTTTCGACCGGTTTCTTGATTTTTTTTGATTTGGTGATCACATTTGAGCGTAAACGCCTCGTGATGCATGAAATACAATGCAAATAAAGCTATTTGAACGCACTTTTCCGTCATCCACGCTTTTCTCCGGGTTCAAAAAATTTTATAAAGCATAATATCGAAGGGAATCTTTTTTGAAAAAGGGAATCTTTTTCGACCGGTTTCTTCTTTTTTTGATTTGTGATCACATTTGAGCGTAAACGCCTCGTGATGCATGAAATTCAATGCAAATAAAGCTATTTGAACGCACCGTCATCCACGCTTTTTCCGGGTTCAAAAAATTTTATAAAGCATAATATCGAAGGGAATCTTTTTTTGAAAAAGGGAATCTTTTTCGACCGGTTTCTTCTTTTTTTGATTTGGCATCACATTTGAGCGCGAACGCCTCGTGATGCATGAAATACAATGCAAATAAAGCTATTTGAACGCAACCGTCCCACGCTTTCTCTGGTTCAAAAAATTTTATAAAGCATAATATCGAAAGGGAATCTTTTTTTGAAAAAGGGAATCTTTCGACCGGTTTCTTCTTTTTTTTGATTTGGTGATCACATTTGAGCGTGAACGCCTCAGATGCATGAAATACAATGCAAATAAAGCTATTTGAACGCACTGTCATCCCACGCTTTTTCCGGGTTCAAAAAATTTTATAAAGCATAATATCGAAGGGAATCTTTTTTGAAAAAGGGAATCTTTTTCGACCGGTTTTTCTTTTTTTGATTTGTGATCACATTTGAGCGTGAACGCCGTGATGCATGAAATTCAATGCAAATAAAGCTATTTGAACGCACCTGTCATCCATTTTTCTCCGGGTTCAAAAAATTTTATAAAGCATAATATCGAAGGGAATTTTTTGAAAAAGGGAATCTTTTTCGACCGGTTTCTTCTTTTTTTTGATTTGGTGATCACATTTGAGCGTGAACGCCTCAGATGCATGAAATTCAATGCAATAAAGCTATTTGAACGCACGCCCGTCATCCACGCTTTTTCCGGGTTCAAAAAATTTTATAAAGCATAATATCGAAGGGAATCTTTTTTTGAAAAAGGGAATCTTTTTCGACCGGTTTCTTTTTTTTTGATTTGGTGATCACATTTGAGCGTGAACGCCTCAGATGCATGAAATACAATGCAAATAAAGCTATTTGAACGCACCACCGTCATCCACGCTTTTTCCGGGTTCAAAAAATTTTATAAAGCATAATATCGAAAGGGAATCTTTTTTGAAAAAGGGAATCTTTTTCGACCGGTTTCTTTTTTTTGATTTGGCATCACATTTGAGCGTAAACGCCTCAGATGCATGAAATACAATGCAAATAAAGCTATTTGAACGCACCGTCGTCATCCACGCTTTTTCCTGGTTCAAAAAAATTTTATAAAGCATAATATCGAAGGGAATCTTTTTTGAAAAAGGGAATCTTTTTCGACCGGTTTCTTCTTTTTTTGATTTGGCATCACATTTGAGCGTAAACGCCTCAGAGATGCATGAAATTCAATGCAAATAAAGCTATTTGAACGCCTGTCATCCACGCTCCGGGTTCAAAAAAAATTTTATAAAGCATAATATCGAAGGGAATCTTTTTTTGAAAAAGGGAATCTTTTTCGACCGGTTTTCTTTTTTTGATTTCGCAGATCACATTTGAGCGTGAACGCCTCAGATGCATGAAATACAATGCAAATAAAGCTATTTGAACGCACCGTCATCCACGCTTTTTTGGTTCAAAAAATTTTATAAAGCATAATATCGAAGGGGGAATTTTTGAAAAAGGGAATCTTTTTCGACCGGTTTCTTTTTTTTGATTTGGCATCACATTTGAGCGTGAACGCCTCAGATGCATGAAATACAATGCAAATAAAGCTATTTGAACGCACCGTCGCCATCCACGCTTTTTCCGGGTTCAAAAAATTTTATAAAGCATAATATCGAAGGGAATCTTTTTTTGAAAAAGGGAATCTTTTTTCGACCGGTTTCTTCTTTTTTTTGATTTGGCATCACATTTGAGCGAACGCCTCGTGATGCATGAAATACAATGCAATAAAGCTATTTGAACGCACCTGTCATCCACGCTTTTTCCGGGTTCAAAAAATTTTATAAAGCATAATATCGAAGGGAATCTTTTTTTTTGAAAAAGGGAATCTTTTTCGACCGGTTTCTTCTTTTTTGATTTGTGATCACATTTGAGCGTGAACGCCTCAGATGCATGAAATACAATGCAAATAAAGCTATTTGAACGCACTGTCATCCACGCTTTTTCCTGGTTCAAAAAATTTTATAAAGCATAATATCGAAGGGAATCTTTTTTTGAAAAAGGGAATCTTTTTCGACCGGTTTCTTTTTTTTTTGATTTGGCATCACATTTGAGCGTAAACGCCCTCAGATGCATGAAATTCAATGCAATAAAGCTATTTGAACGCACCTGTCATCCACGCTTTTCTCCGGGGTTCAAAAAATTTTATAAAGCATAATATCGAAGGGAATCTTTTTTTGAAAAAGGGAATCTTTTTCGACCGGTTTCTTCTTTTTTTGATTTGGCATCACATTTGAGCGTGAACGCCTCAGATGCATGAAATACAATGCAAATAAAGCTATTTGAACGCACCTGTCATCCACGCTTTTTCTGGTTCAAAAAATTTTATAAAGCATAATATCGAAGGGAATCTTTTTTTGAAAAAGGGAATCTTTTCGACCGGTTTTTTTTTTTTGATTTGTGATCACATTTGAGCGAACGCCCCAGATGTGATGCATGAAATACAATGCAAATAAAGCTATTTGAACGCACGTCGTCATCCACGCTTTCTCCGGGTTGAAAAAAAAATTTTATAAAGCATAATATCGAAGGGAATCTTTTTTGAAAAAGGGAATCTTTTTCGACCGGTTTCTTCTTTTTTTTGATTTGTGATCACATTTGAGCGAACGCCTCAGATGCATGAAATACAATGCAATAAAGCTATTTGAACGCACTGTCATCCACGCTTTTTCCTGGTTCAAAAAATTTTATAAAGCATAATATCGAAGGGAATCTTTTTTTGAAAAAGGGAATCTTTTTCGACCGGTTTCTTTTTTTTGATTTGGCATCACATTTGAGCGTAAACGCCTCTGTGATGCATGAAATACAATGCAAAATAAAGCTATTTGAACGCACCTGTCATCCACTTTTTTTTTTCTGGTTCAAAAAATTTTATAAAGCATAATATCGAAGGGAATCTTTTTTGAAAAAGGGAATCTTTTTTCGACCGGTTTCTTCTTTTTTGATTTCGCATCACATTTGAGCGAACGCCTCAGTGATGCATGAAATTCAATGCAATAAAGCTATTTGAACGCACCTGTCATCCACGCTTTCTCTGGTTCAAAAAATTTTATAAAGCATAATATCGAAGGGAATCTTTTTTGAAAAAGGGAATCTTTTTCGACCGGTTTCTTTTTTTTGATTTCGTGATCACATTTGAGCGAACGCCTCGTGATGCATGAAATACAATGCAATAAAGCTATTTGAACGCACCACATCCATCCACGCTTTTTCGGGTTCAAAAAATTTTATAAAGCATAATATCGAAGGGAATCTTTTTTGAAAAAGGGAATCTTTTTCGACCGGTTTCTTCTTTTTTTGATTTGGCATCACATTTGAGCGCGAACGCCTCGTGATGCATGAAATTCAATGCAAAAAAGCTATTTGAACGCACCCGTCATCCACACTTTTTCCGGGTTCAAAAAATTTTATAAAGCATAATATCGAAGGGAATCTTTTTTGAAAAAGGGAATCTTTTTCGACCGGTTTCTTTTTTTTTGATTTGGCATCACATTTGAGCGCGAACGCCTCAGATGCATGAAATACAATGCAAATAAAGCTATTTGAACGCACCGTCATCCACGCTTTTTCCTGGTTCAAAAAATTTTATAAAGCATAATATCGAAGGGAATCTTTTTTGAAAAAGGGAATCTTTTCGACCGGTTTCTTCTTTTTTTGATTTGGATCACATTTGAGCGTGAACGCCTCAGATGCATGAAATTCAATGCAAATAAAGCTATTTGAACGCACTGTCGCATCCACGCTTTTCCGGGTTCAAAAAATTTTATAAAGCATAATATCGAAGGGAATTTTTTGAAAAAGGGAATCTTTTTCGACCGGTTTCTTCTTTTTTTGATTTGGCATCACATTTGAGCGTGAACGCCTCAGATGCATGAAATTCAATGCAATAAAGCTATTTGAACGCACCTGTCATCCACGCTTTTCTGGTTCAAAAAATTTTATAAAGCATAACATCGAAGGGAATCTTTTTTGAAAAAGGGAATCTTTTTTCGACCGGTTTCTTCTTTTTTGATTTGGCATCACATTTGAGCGTGAACGCCCCGTGATGCATGAAATACAATGCAAATAAAGTTATTTGAACGCACCGTCATCCACGCTTTTTTAGTTCAAAAAATTTTATAAAGCATAATATCGAAAGGGAATCTTTTTTGAAAAAGGGAATCTTTTTCGACCGGTTTCTTCTTTTTTGATTTCGCATCACATTTGGAGCGTAAACGTCTCGTATGCATGAAATTCAATGCAAATAAAGCTATTTGAACGCACCTGTCATCCACGTTTCTCCTGGTTCAAAAATTTTATAAAGCATAATATCGAAAGGGAATCTTTTTTGAAAAAGGGAATCTTTTCGACCGGTTTCTTCTTTTTTGATTTCGCATCACATTTGGAGCGTAAACGTCTCGTATGCATGAAATTCAATGCAAATAAAGCTGTTTGAACGCCTCTGTCGCCCACGTTTTTCTGGTTCAAAAAATTTTATAAAGCATAACATCGAAGGAAATTTTTTGAAAAAGGGAATCTTTTTCGACCGGTTTCTTTTTTTTGATTTTGCATCACATTTGAAATTTGAGCGTAAACGTCTAGTGTACATGAAATTCAATACAAATCAAGCTATTGGAACGCACCTATCCCTTACTTTTTTCTGGCTCAAAAAATTTTAGAAAGCCAAATATCGAAAAGGAATCTTTTGTAAAAAAGGGAATCTTTCGACTATTTTTTTATTTTTTCGGTTCGTATCACAATTAGACCGTAAACGTCTAGTATACATGAAATTCAATGCAAATCAAGGTATTGGAACGCATCTATCCGTCACTTTTTTCTGGTTCAAAAAATTTTATAAAGCAAAACATCAAAAGGGAATCTTTTTTAAACAAAGGAATCTTTTCGACCAATTTCTTCTTTTTTGATTTCGTATCACATTTGGAGCGTAACGTCTCCTATACATGAAATTCAATGCAAATCAAGCTATTGGAACGCACCTATCTCCCACTTTTTTCTGGTTCAAAAACTTTTATAAAGCAAAACATCGAAAGGGAATCTTTTTTGAAAAAGGGAATCTTTTCGACCATTTTCTTATTTTTTCAATTCGCATCACAATTAGACCGTAAATGTCTCATATACATGAAATTCAATGCAAATCAAGCTATTGGAACGCACCTATCTCTAACTTTTTTCTGGTTCAAAAAATTTTATAAAACAAAATATCGAAAGAGAATCTTTTTTGAAAAAGAGAATCTTTTTTGAAAAAGAGAATCTTTTCGATCATTTTATTATTTTTTTCATTTTGCATCACATTTGGAGCATAAATGTCTAGTATACATGAAATTCAATGCAAATCGAGCTATGGGAACGCACATATTCCTCACTTTTTTCTGGTTCAAAAAATTTTATAAAGCAAAATATTGAAAGGGAATCTTTTCTAAAAAATGAAATCTTTTCTACCATTTTTTTCTTTTTTCATTTCGCTTCACATTTT
>JAMXDD010000001.1:40326348-40506982 GCA_024733475.1 Syzygium grande | reverse complement strand
CGGGCGCTGCAGGCCGGGTATCGGCACGGCGCGTGGCGCTGCGCTGGCACGGCATAGCCGCACGCGGCATTCGCTATTGGGCGCCAAGTACGGGCACGTTAGCTGGCACGCCGGGCATCTACGCGCGCAGCTGGCACGTACGGCACGCTATAACGGGCGCCGCGCCGGCACGCTGCTTGGCTATGGTTCGGTCGGCCTACCGCGTGCTTAGGGCGCGTCGCGAGGTGCCAGCCGACGTACAGCCGATGGCGGCATGGTATGATGGGCTGGGCGGGTGACGGGCGGCGACGAGCCGACGAGAGAGAGAGAGAGACCGGGCTTCGGGGTGAGAGAGAGAGAGAAGTAGGAAAAGATCTGGCCGAAGGGGAGCGGTGGGCGGTGGTCGGGCGAATTTAACCGACGACGAGCCGACCGGGCTGAGGGTGACTCAAGGGCGACTTACGGCATTTATTGACTCCGCTGACGGACGCTGACGACGAGGGGATGGTCGGGTCTCGCTCGCCGCTTCCCGGAACCGGTGAGAGGGGAGGGAAGGCCGGGAGGAGAGAGAGACGCAGGGTCGCTCGCGCGGGCGCTGGTGGCGGGTCGCGATGGCGGCAAGGCGACGCGACCGGGCGAATCGCCGCTACGCCCGACTCAGCGCATTTTGGCGGAAGCCTGGGCTGCCGGGCTGCTTGCGGTTCTCGCGGCGGAGGCCGCTGAGGGCGTCGTGCGGGCTGGCGTGAGGCGCTGATGGGCGGGTTTCGCCGGGCGACGGGCGCTGAGGGGCCACGGGCAAAATGAAAGGCTTCTGGCAGGCCGAATTTGGGTTTAAGCCGGGTCGCCAATGGAGGGAGAGAGAGAGAAGAAGAGAAAAGAAAAGAAAGAGAAGGAAGGAGAGATGAGTTGACGAGCTAGCCCGTGACAAGGCTGATGGACGTATGACAAGCGGATCACCAATGTGGGGAAAAGTGGGAGAGGGAGAGAGAGAGAGAGAGAAAGGACGGAGGAAGGAGAGGAACAATAATATTGATGATTATCCACTTAAGTAACTGGCCTTAAGCTTTGGCGCAATATTTAAACAATAGTAGATAAAGTTTGAACATAATCAAGATTGATATGAACTTCTCTTCACAAGTATTTACGAAAGAAAACACTTCTATGCATTTATCGATTCAAGATAAACCATTGATTGTTTTGTCAACTTCAAAAATATATTATGAGATTATCTCAACAACAAAAAGGTGAGAAGGCTTATAGCTTCAGGATTAAATAAATTCTACTTTCTTATCACAAACATTTACAATTGGAGATATTTAAATAATAATGGATAATGATAACCCACATCTACACAGGGATATGTTTATCATAAATAGTAGGGATAAATGCATCGGTAATGAACGTGTAGTTGGGTCCTATTTTTTTTAAAAAAGTGCAATTAAGTACTAAAATTTATCAAATTAGTGTGATAAAGTAATTTTATTAACTTCGTCTAATTTGGCTAACAAAAAATGTTGGTATGGCTTTTTTAATACTTTTTTCAGACAAGTGGCGCCAACCAAGCACCACATTAGAATGAATTAAAATTTTAAAATAAAAAGTTTCAAAAAGCTTTAAAAAAGAAGAAAAACAATTAGTGAGCATTTTCCGTTTAACTGTTCATCTTCTTCTTTATTTCCGCGGTTCATTTTCTCCTTTCAGCCATGGCCGAAAGGAGGTGCAAGTCAACTCGTTCATCCTTTGTCGTGGAACTGATCATCTTCTTCTTTCAATCAAATTGGTGCAATCAAGGAGAATTGAAAGAAGGTGCGCCTGGCCATGGCTGAAACGAGGTGCTCACGGCCATGGCTGCTTGGGCTTGGCCATGTCCTCTCGAGCTTCGTCAAGCTCTCGGCCATGGCCACTCGAGCTTCTTCGAGTTCCCAGCCATGACTGCTCGAGTTTCATCAAGCTCTGGGAACTCAAAGAAGCTCCAGCGGCCACAGCCGAGCTCAACGAAACTCAAGCAACTCGAAGAAGCTCAAGCGGGGAACTCTAAAAAGCTCGAGCGGCCATGGTCACGCCTGCTTTCAGGCTTTGTCAAGCTCGTGGCCATGGCCTCTCGAGCTTCGTCGAGCTCCCGGCCCTGGTAATGCTCGCTTGAGCTTTCATTTTCTGTTCAGATAACCAATCACCAAAGAAGTCCAGGAAACGAAATTCCGTTTAAGGCATATCATCAAAGAACTTTCTGGCCTCGCAATCAAACCCATATGTTCCATTAAAAATGCAAAAGTCAAACACATTAGGGCAAGAGACCTTCACCCCAACTCCACAAGAAGAATTCAAGTGCCTCTGGATAAAATCCCGCGCGATCTCGTGGTAGACTTCCCTGCGCTTGTCTGCTGTCTACTGCCATCCTTGGAGGGGAAGGTCCTTTTCCATGAGGTCTATTAGTCAAGTGCGCGTGTGGATGCATGTGGGACACGGAGCGTAATTGGATTGTTTTTTCTTGCTTAATGCAGAAGCATCATATCGTGGAAATAGAGCTCTCTCCCTCCCTCCCTCCCTCCGTCCTCGAAGCTTGGTTTGATTGAAGGGCAAAGCTTGGAGCCTAAGCTTGAAGTATCTATCTTGACTTAGGAGGACGAGACTGTGAAGTCTAATGTTTCGTTTGCCCGGAAAAAGAGAAGGGGAAAGCTAGGAAGCCGTCCACTGAATTCATTCCGAATTTCCTCTTAGCAATCACTTATACGCACGGCGAATTCACGTCATTCAAATTGTTCCGTCGTGTGTTAATTTAACTTTGATTAAATTCATTTTGTCATAGCGGAAGGACAAAAATGGTCGTCCAAGAACACTCCATGCCCTTCACGGAATTGTACCAACGGAAACGCGAATCTCAGCCGTCCTTGGCCTTCTCCGCCTCTGTCGTTTGTCCTGTCATCGCAGCTGTCCATGAAGTGCGCCCATGTTGCTGTTGCTGTCGCGGGTCCCACCACGAACAACATTAAAAAGATTAACGGTCTTGGTCGCGCCGTACGGACACGAAGAGTCGTGTGGCACACGAGGGAATATTCCAACAACGTTGGAATGCATCGAAAGATCCGACCCGTTTCTAGATGACTTGTTGCTAGATGGCTGTTCATTTGTTTTTCATCGTCCTATCGTTTTTCATGACAAGTATTTAACCCTGTATAGTTATAGTCTTATCGCTAGCCGTGCTTTCGAGCCGACTAAGTTCCATTAACTATAGAATAAGGCTGTCGATCAGATTAAGAATGTTGAACAGAGGATGGTTCGTTTGCTGAAATATGGATAATGAGGCTACATTGATAATGGACAAATGTAAAACATGCAAGATGCCTCTTTTATGGTTACGCTATTTAATCGGACAGAAAATGAAAGCCGATAGATCAATATGGAAACAATTGTTTGAAATTTATGGCAAGACATAATGAGGACATGAACCTAGTAAATATCACAAACTCGAACTTACTACCTATCATGTAGAAATTAACTTTGTCCGTTGTTTCATTAGCAACTAACCCTCACAAGAGGCAACTAACTCTTTACATGTCGCAATTAATGTCATTCTGAATTTGAGAGACTTGATTTTATACTCCATGGCGTGGTACATGTGACTCGTAACTTCGTCAAAACCCCCATTTGCCGCTAAGAAATATGACAGATTTCATCCTAGAATTTTCAGGTCCATAAAAGATAACCGGATTTTCTTCTCTTTTTTTTTGGTTGGTTTTGTCCTAGAAAAAGATGGACCGTATTAAATGCTAAGACAACTTTTGTACTCGAAGATGGAGCCCCTTATCTCTTTGGATTCCAAACACTCTGGCTTCAATTGTCATTTGTTTTTTTAGCTAAAAGCTTCACTTGTCATTTAGTAATGTGCGGCAGATGATCCAGCTTAAGTAGAAACCAGTTCTGGGAACCTTTCCTTAGTGATGGGGTCCCACTTCTATTACATGAAAGGGACCTTGTCCGCAGCTCTTCAAGGATATTTTCTCTGGGGAACCGCCATTCTCGGGCCACAAAATTAGCTCGAAAAATTAATTCCCGGAATTTTTTTCTCACCTATATCGATCATTGGTAGATGAAATTAAGACAGTTCCAAATATATATATCTTCATCTCATTTGTTGGTTATTTAGGTTGAAAGAAACGCTAAGAGTTTAGAGAGCGATTCCGTCATCGTGGTACCACCATGCTATAGGGCCACCAAATGAATTTTACAATTAATTCATGGGATTTATTTTTCACCAAGCATCGATTGTTGGTAGATGGAATTGGGAAAGCTCCAAATAAATCTTCATCTCAATGTAGGCTAACAGAGACGACAAGAGTTCAGCGAGCGATCCCCTAAACATGGTACCGCCATTCTTGGCCCACCGAATGAATTTAACATTGATTCCTAGAATGTTATTTTCGCCAAAATTGATCGTTGGTGGATGGAATTAGGAAAGCTCCAAATAAATCTCCATCTCATTTTTTTTTAATTTGTTCAAGCTAAACGAAACAATGAGAGTTCCTTACCAAAAAAAAAAAAAAAAACAATGAGAGTTCAGAGAACGATCCCCTAACCGTGGCTCCACCATTCCGAGTCTTTTTTATATTTGAAAAGCCGAACATCGAAAAATTGTCTCATTTTCCTAAAAAATAGCTTCTTGGGAAACATTTTCCATAAATGTTATATTTTTTGCAAAACGAACGGAGCCAAAGAGTTTATTCCACATCAAATATAGGGTTGCTAGGTCCTTTCATCATGGTTTAACAATTCCATGAGCTCTTTTACTTTCACTCCTGATTTAATCAATGAAGCAATGAGCAACAGATGACATCTTCATCAGGTTGCCCGAATATAATTTTTCCTTTTAATATTGGTGTTTCTGAGAGGAAATTGAATAATTGTTTGCATGTATGTGAGAAAAACCTTTTCGGCTGTATTGATGCTAGAACTTTATCATGACCTATCTTGGGTATTGACTGCCCATGGGTATTAAGTGATATAAGATTGGAGCATGTAATTATCTTTTCGTTTTTATGATAAGATTAGGTGATATTCACATTAAGTAATTTTTCTGTCCAAGACCTAATCTCCTGCCTGCTCCAATCAAACAGTAGCATGTATCTATTGACATCACTCCAAGGGTTAAATATGGAGGAGATGGAAGAGGGTGAAGAATATAAGCTGTAATATTCCCTAAAGTCAAGAACACAGAGACAGAATTTCAAGTGGAAATAAGAGAGAGGAAGTCTAGCACGCAAAGAACACGAAAGAATCGGATTTTATATAACGAAATGCTTGAGTACGCGTTCTCCGATGAATGCTATTATTATAAGATAACAAATTAAAGATATTTAAGGAAGATTTTCCCATGATGTTAGGTCGCTATCCTGTCTTAATATTAAGGTCCACAAGAGAGAAAGACAGAGGAAATGGTCCAAAGAAGGAGGGGCACGGCATGTTGCCATCTCTAACAAGGACAGCTACCCGAATTGACTATTCTTCACTCAAATCGTTTTGAAGCTAAGTTCATGGGCAGAAAAAGATGCCCTGAATATTAACAATCATATTATATTTCTCACCTTTTCCAATGTTAAAACTTGAATTTTTATCCTATAATAATATTCCTAAAAAGAATTCAAATCTCAAAATATTTTTATCTTTCCATACATAGCTATACAATTCCTTTGCATTGTATATTTTTTTTATTGAGAAAACCTCATAATATATTTTGAAGTTGACAAAACTATCCATAATTTATATTGAACTCCATAAATGCAAGAATTATTTATGTTACAAGTAATATTCAAACTGGAAGAATTCTTTATGACTGAAAAACCTACATGAACAAGTTTAAAAGAATGGACAGTTCATATTAACTTAGAAGTGTCAAGGTTTTATGTTTACAATATCTACATAACTATTGTTGTCAAAATATATTAGTTAAAACACTTGATCATATTCAAGAAGCCAGAAACAACGAATTGCGTGGATATCAACAAGGTAACTGCGTGAATATTAGCAAGGCGAGCGTTGAATATCAGAAAGGCAAATGCCAGATAACACCAAGGAAAATGCTGGATATTAGCAAGGCACTGAATATGTACTATGATAGCTGAATATTGGCAGAATATCTATATTACCTGCAATAAAGTTCTTGTCCCAATTTACAAGATTAATAATTTGAGATATTTTATCACATTCTTAATAGCTTGAGATATGATATCGATACCTTCTTTCAAAGATCTTGATTAATTAACAATCTTAAAGATTGTCCTCACAAAATATTGAATTGTGCGAGATATCTTAGTTCATTGACAATAATCTCAAAGGAAAAATTCTTTCCTTTGCTGAAGCACTCCATTTTTGGGAACCAAAGTTTGATTATATGGGCGACCAAATATACGGGAATTCTAATTGATGGCTACCTAATCTTCTCAACAATTGTCCAATGGGTAGATTGGAGATTGATCCTCTTAATGATTGTCCAATGGGAAGTTTGGAAGATAAGGAGTATTAAAGAAGACCAAGGCACCAAAGAGGATACAAGATCAAGAGTTCACAATTTCAAATTTTGAGAGAGCTTCACATATTTTCATTTGTCTTCTGTGAGCATACTTGTAATCTTTTGAGATGTGTTGGCAATATTTTAAGTGTGTGCTTAGGTTGAGATAGCTTGATTATAAGTAGCACCCGCTTTGTTACGACTGTAACTTCTCAACGATTGACTAGTGGAATCCAATAAGAAGAGAGTTAACGTGAGAGAGTGGACATAGGCTTACACTAAAGCCGAACTACTATAAAAGTTGTGTGCATTGTCTTCTATCTCTTTGTTCATACTCAATCACCGCTTGATAGATACACTACACAGTACTATTTGAATATTACCAGAACTTGATTATAGTCATATTCTATTTTACCCGACTACTCTGTTATTGAACTTGGCCCTATTAATTCCACACTATTTTGTCAAGATTTTTTGAAATCACCTATTTACCCTCTCTAGGCGATATTGTTAGCCAACATAATTTTCAACCATAAATTCGTTTAACTTTTTAATTATTCGAATAAGTCATAATAGAATGATTTTGTTTAACTTTTTGAATGTCAAGTTTTTGCCTATAGGTAACACGTGTATATTTGGTTATATAATATAGTAGATATTAACATGCCAACGTTAATATGATGATAGTGGTTTCATGCCAATAGTGTTTTATCACTATTTATTTTCACATGATTTTGACCACTCGGTGTTGTGTTGGAAAGGAAATTCTCCGCGGATGATGAATATGAACCCGTTTGGTTTGATTTGGTTTGGTTTAGTTTTCGATTTTTTCTTCTTTTTTCTTTTTGCTTTTCACTCACAGCTTGATTTTCGGTTTTTCTCCACACAATATCCACGCTCAGAGATGCTTCAGCCAAGCATTTTTCGCAAACACCTGGCCGGCAACTCCCGCACAACGAAGTCCCCAAGCCACTCCCATTGTCCATGGCCGAGAAAGAGCAAGCTAGGCCCCTAGCGCCCACCTAGCGCGCCATCCGCAGCAACGAAGACGAAGCCCTAGTTGGCTCACTTCGGGCTCCACCTGGTCGAGCTACTTCAAGTCTTCGGCATTGCCGCCTGCGCTCTTTCTCATCCTTGCCGTCGTCGCCCCGCCGCCCTTTTTCTTCATCGTCTTCCACGTCGGGGACTTGCTCGTCCAAATGAACCAGGCCCAAATCCCTGACTCGCCCCAGCTAGTCTCGAATGGGACGGCACTCGCCGACAAAAACATCACCGCTGCACGATGTCTCCCGAGAACACGAAAGTCGCTATTCTTCCGTGGTGGCTCGCAATGGAGATATCGTATGGCGGGAGGTCGTTGGTGAGGGCGTGATCCTGGTGTGGGGAGGGCGGCAACAGGTGGTTCGCCGACGCGCGGAGGTGGTGTCGGCGAGGATCACAGCCGGCCAGGCTGAGTGGTAATCAGCCACCGGGAACTTGACCATGGAGAGGATTTGAGCCAGTAGGGGCGACTTTTAGTAGAATTGAAAAGAAACAGAATGGCTGTCCGAACTAAAATGGAACCAAACCAAAATGCACCAAATTTTCGGTTTCATTTAGTTCGGCTCGTATCTCGTTCGGTTTTTATATTCGGTTTTGACGCCCCTAATCGTAACATCAAATATTTGCTTAAGGAGTCACCTGCTAGTTTTAACATCACCGCTGCTATTGCCATTGTCATTTTTTTTTTTTTTTTTTTTGGTAAGGTAAGAGTATATATAACTTTTCAAATCACCAAGTACAACCTAAGCTCAAACCATCCATGACCATATTAGGACAAACATTGTCCAGAGAAGGTCAAGGGGGTTCAGCAGAACTATACAATGGGCGAAAAGACGGCAAAGATCAAAGGAGAAAGGAAAGATGCATAACGAAAACCCGAGCCGCACTAGCTTCGTGGATGGGGGCCGACACCCTAACTCCAAATATGCACCGAGATGGCAGCGGAGTAGCTGATGGCAGCTAACAAAAAATATGGTGGCGAAAGATCCCATTTTCTCTGCGCAGGGCCGATTTCTATAAGTGTCTTCAACTCTCCCTAAGGAGGCGGCCTTGTCCTTGACGACTTTAAGGAGATGTTTTCGCATGCCGAGGATACAGATGTTCTTGTTCACGAAGATTGCATTGTTCTTTTCGGTCCAAATGATGTGACATAAAGCACCAAAAGAGAATCTAGCAATGCAAAGTGGGCAAAAGAGGAACCTCCGCAAACTTGCATTGCCCATAAAATATGTTCTTGCCATGGCCGGGTTGCGCCAAGGAAGATTGCATTTAGTCGCCCAAAAAGTGGCCAAAACTCTTGGTAGAGGAGCACTCAAAGTATAGATGGTTGATTGAGTCCGGAGTAGACCCACAAAAAGCACACAATGCATCTTCAATCCCGCGATTACGGAGTAGGAATACTGTATGTAGGTAACGGTTAAGAGAAATTAACCATAAAAGAAATGCATGCCGAGGAACTATGTGCCTGTCCCAAATGAAAGAGTGCCACGGGTATGTATGCCATTTCCTCCGTGATATGGTTCCACGCACGACTAACAGAAAAAAGTTTAGTTGGATGAGGTATCCATACAAAGGAGTCCAACAAACTGTCCAAAAACGCGGAGGGGAGTCCATCCAGCTCAAGATGGTGGCTAGTGTAATAGAGCGGTTGCCAAGACCCTTCAAAGAAGGATCGCATCGTGGTCTCTCGAGGAATGCGCGATTGGTAAATCTCGACGCCAAGTAAAAAGTAGATAAAGTGGTCCCCTATTGTGCCACGAGTCAAACCAAAGAGGTAGAACGTCCATTTCAATGTCCCACCGAACATAGTATGTGCAGAAACACGCAAATCAAGGATTTTCTTCCATGTCCATGAACAGAGCGTAGGTTTGGACACAACCCAGAAATTTGTCTTCTTTAAGAAAGTAGAGTGTATCCATTTACACCACAACGACTCTTTGTCGAAAAAGAGGAGCCAAATGTGCTTTTAAAAGCATAGCATTATTGTATTCCACAAGTCTCCTAATGCCTAGGCCCCTTCCGCTCTAGGTAAGCACATAGCATTCCATGCTACTTTTGCTCCTCCAAATCCAAGGTCGTGGCCTTTCCATAGGAACCGCCAGAAGATAGCCTCGACATTATGCAAAACCGCTTTGGTAAAGCAAAGATAGTGGCCCAAAGATACCTGAATGGAATGCAATACAGACTTTATAAGCTGAGGCGACATCAAAGAAAGGATAGAAAGCGCTGGGACCAGAGAGCGGCGCGAAAGCAAAGGATAGCATCAATCAGCCTTTACAATCCACCTTATTGAGCCTAGAAGAGATAATTGGGACCCCTAGGTACCGAAAAGGCAAAGTACTCACCGGAATCCAAGGCATAGGATAAGCTGGTCATGTAACACCCGGTCCCTCCCGAGATGAAAATATTACTTTTCGACTTGTTCGGGTTTAAGACCAGACCATGCAGAGAACAAGAGGAGAGAATCCTTAATTATTTCAACTGACTGTGTGGCCTTCCCGAGAAAAGAAGAACATCATCCGCAAAAAAAAAAAGATGTGATAGTCGGGTCGTCTTCTGGTAGCGCGTAACCAATGGAACTCGTGTAAACCAGTTTTTGCTTTAAGAATGCCCGATAATATTTCCATAACCAGAATGAAGAGATAGGGCGACAGAGGGTCTCCCCTGGCGAATGCCCTGGAGCTCCCAAAAATCCATGCAACTCCCCATTAATAGAGACAAAAAAATTTTTCTTTGTCGAAATACAAGCCATCACCATCTTGACAAAGGATACAGGAAAGTTGAAGGCTACTAAAACAAGTTCTAAGAAGTTCCAATCCACAGTGTCAAAAGCTTTCTGAAAATCCACTTTAATGGCACACTTGGGAAGGTAAGGCCGATGATGGAAGTCCGCAAATAGCTCTTGAGCTATCAAAATATTGTCACTGATCCTTCGACCTTTGACAAACGCCGTTTGGCTAGGGCTCACAAGTGCTGGGAGAACACGCGCAATCCGCCTAGCCAATATCTTGGAGATACACTTATATATGGTATTGCAACAAGCAATAGGACGGAATTCGACATAGCTGAAGCATTTGGAACTTTCGGAACTAAGGTCAGAATGGTGTTGTTTATCTCTCTAAGCATACAGCCAGATTCAAAGAAATCCCTTACCGCCATGAGAGTAGAGGGTCCAATGATTCCCCAGCTAGACTTAAAGAAATCAACATTGTACCCATCCGGTCCAGGGGCTTTCCCCTTGGCTAGGGAGAAAAGGGTGGACCGGATTTCATCGTCTGAGACCGGAAGTGATAGAATGTTCCTCTGATCCTCATCAAGGGTACGACCAAGAAACATACTCAACTCACTAACAGGGGGCCTAATAGAAGCAGGCTCACCGTTAAGCAGCTCCTGGAAGTGGTTGACAATATGGGCCCTTACCGCCTGATAATCCGTAAGAGGGGATCCATCTTCAGTTGACACCGAAAGAAGTCGATTAGTAACATGCCTTTTAGACACAAAATGGTGAAAATAATGCGTGTTAAGGTCGCCTTCCTTGAGCCAACGAACACGGGACTTTTGCCTGTAGAAGGCCTCCTCCTGCAGCCTCATAGTGGAAAAGGAGCGTGAGAGCTCTACTTCTCTGTCTTGAAGACTCTGATCAAAGGGTTGGAGATCAAGGGCAGCTTGAACAGCAAACAGTTCTGATCTAAGCTGGTCGGTTCTTACCGAGATGTCAGAGAAGGAACTCCTGTTGAGGTGTTTCAACTTCTGCTTAAGTATTCGCATTTTGCAGCAAAGGATATACATAGGAGTACCAGATAAAGGGGTATCCCAAGCTTGCTTAACAAGATCAAGAAAGTTGGGGTGAGACGACCAGAAGTTAAAAAACTTGAAAGGCTTCTTGGAATTAAGAGGCGGTAGAAGCTTTACCACCATTGGAGAATGATCTGAGATACCAGGGGGAAGAAAGGGGCTTAGAGAATGAGAACTGATGCATCCAGATGTCATTGACAAGGACTCGGTCAATCTTACGCAGCTTTCGCCTATCTCCAGATGAGTGAGTCCAGGTGTACCTACAACCGACATATCGTAGATCCTCTAGCCCCGCCTGGTTGAGACACTCCCCGAATTCATCAAAGACGGGTATCCAGGGAGTAGTGCTACCCACTCTGTCAGATGGGTCTTTTATTGCATTAAAGTCCCCCGCAACAATCCAAGGCAAGTCAGATGCGGATAAAGATACAAGGTCAGCCCATAACGGACGCCGCTTCACAAAAGAGTGCTCACCATACACAATTGTAAAGAGACAAGATTTATCCAGGGAGCGGAGCCTGAGTTGAATATGGATCAGTTGGTCAGAAGAGGAGAGGAGACTAGTTTCCAACTCATCAGGGTTCCATCCAAACCAAATCCTACCCAGGGGAGAAGAGTCGTAGTTAGAAAACCAACGCCAGTTACCACATAATCCTTGTGAGATCCCAGCAAAAAGAGAGTCCTTCGCCTTAGTTTCAATGATACCGATACAAGAAAGACGATTGACCCTGATAAAGGTACGTATTTCCGCTTGTCTTAGGGGACCTACAAGTCCCCGTATGTTCCAAATGCCAAAAAACATCTAAAGGAAAGGAGATAAAGGAGATATTATTTCAGAGATTTCAACGACCTCTTCTTCTTATTTTTCTTCTTTGAGGAGGACGGGCCGGGAAGCATGCCGAGGCCGCTCATGCTAGGGGGCGGCCCCAAGGGGGCCTTGGAAGGTTTCACCACCGTATGGGAAGCCAAGGTTCGAGAACGTGTAGATGGGGGGGAGATAACATTCTGTTCTCCCATCATAAGTTTAACCGAGTCACTAAAATCCCCCCCAACATGTGAGCTAGAAGAACCTGCAGAAGTCGAATGAGAGTTAACATCACAGTCCACATTATTGGTGAATCGATCTTGAGGGCCATAGCCAGCCAAGGGAGGTGACATTGAGTTAGGTCCTTCGGGGAGGACCAGAGCAGGCGGGGACGAGACCTTGTCATGGAGAGGATGCAAATCTAGCGCCGGAGGAACCACTTCCCCCGAGTTCAAAAACCAGAGGAACGGTAAGTAGTTTTGGACACACCAAGGCCTTCCGAGCATGGGATAGGGAAGAATCCATAATCATTTTGGACCATAGTATGTGCTGGATCCCGAGACATATCCCCTGAGTTTAATCCCAAGGGGCGGTCCGGAGCAGCAGCACATGAAGTGGCAGGCCCTGCTGGATTTATCGGGAGGTTGGGAGCGTGCAGAGGAGAGACGGTCGTAGGTCTGGCCGTCTCAGCTGGGGGGCTCTGAGGACAGGTCTGAGAATCAAGATCAGAAGGCAAAGAGGTCCTCCCCCTAGTGTTCACTACCCGTGGCGAGCCATCTGCACTAAGGGAGGGAACTGTGTCAGTGTTCGTTGAATTACCTCCCCTTTTTCTACTGACTTGAATCCATTCTCCTGCTTCTTGTGCTCTAGAATGAGTGACATGTCTGGCTTCAGCTTGAAGACGCCTGGGGGGCTCCCGTGTAGCTTCGGGAGAGATAGGAGCACAACCAAAACCACTAGTGCCAGCTTTGTGTCCAAAGACGCCACAAGAGAGGCAGGCCAGTGGTTTCCATTCGTACTCAACCGGGATCAACATGACCTCACCATCCCATCTAGTTTTTATAGATTCCATCCGAGGCTTGTTGGCTTTTAACTCCACACATACTCTCGCATAGGAAATTCTGGACATTTGTTCCGTTTGGGAATCCACGTACAAGGGCTTCCCAATGGCACTAGCTATTCTACCAATACCGGCCGGGGACCAAAGCGAGAACGGAATGTCTCGAAGTCTGACCCAAACTGGTATGGAATCCATGGCACCCTTTTTAAACTTAATCTTTGAGTGCCATTGTTGGAGAACCATGGTGCAACTAAAGATAGAAATAGGTCCCATATCAAGTATCTTCCTGCGCAGATATCCGCATTTGGAACCCGGAAGACATAAAAACCATTTTCATGTAGCCTCACATTAGCTATTTGGTCTCCCGGGTTTTCTTGAAAGCTTCCTCAGTTAGTTTAAAGGGAACTTTCTTACCAATGAAATGGCCCACAAGGCATTCCAGCCACATAGGATTCTGTTCAGCTACTACTTCAGGAGTAATATCAACTATAACTTCTCCATTTTACCTCTACCGGAGGACAAAAGTCAAGTCATAGCCTTTTTGTAATCGCCTTGGCAATATTAGCCCAAGTTTTAGCTGGAGGGTTATGGATACCATGGCTTTGGGAGGGGGGTTTAGAGGTCTGACCTTCCTCAGTGAATTTCCTTCAGATTTCGCTCTAGAATGAGAGCGACTGTAATGCCAACCTTATCGCCCTTCTATTAGAACGGCTCCTTGTTTTTTCGGCCCCTACCTGGCTGCGCCTAGAATTACCTTTTAGGGAGGGTCTAAGACCAGCTGGTCGATCATCCTCATTCAGCCCCAAAGTAGCCTTCCCTTTAGGTTCTATTGACCTGTTAATAACAACAGAAAATCATGTGAAAATTGAGCTCGTAGTGATAATTGAGCTCAACTAAAACCTTAGATCAAACATAGCCATTCTAATTACCCTTTGACAGATGCATAATTGGATGTACTTGGCTAAGTCAGGAACTTTGTTCCGTTTAACAGTCCATAGGCACTTGGGTTCACGTCCTCTTCCTTTCCTCATCACCAGAAGACAACACTCACAAGTCACAAGCTACAAATTTCACGTCCCTTTCGAACCATTAATATTGAGGCGTCACTGATCATGACCAGAGATAGATGATGGAAAGACACCCTCTCTTTCTTTCTCATAGTGCATGCAATAACTTTTCATGTATGGCATATGCCCGACGCAATGGGAAAAGTGTCAAAAGTTCTAAAACTTTTACATTGATGCTAATTTAGTCATAAACATTTTTTTTATGCCAATTGAGTCATAAACCTTTTGTCTTTGTGCTGATTCAGTCATTCCAGCTAATTTTGGCCGAACATTGTTGCCGTGAATGTCGGCCGGTCTACATGACACCGCCAGCGCTGACGTGGACAAATTTTAATAATATTTTAATTTTTTGAATATTTTTGAATATTTTTAATTTTTTTTTTTTTTTTTTTTTTTTTTTTTCTGCTCTTTCTTCTACCGCCTGCTGTGACCGAACACGGATCACGGCCACCAACCATAGTCGGCCGCTGGCCTCTCCCAAACAGGTGAGGTTGTTGTCGCCCGGACGAGGCCGCCGTCGCCCGCCATTGATCCTTGTAATGGGCGAACCCCGAGGGGCAAGCAAGGCCAGCAAAGGGTCGGCCTACTTCAAACCCGGTCTGGCGAGGCCAACCCTTGCCTGAGCCACGTGACCCTCGTCAAGCATCATAGAACGCCCTTGCCTAGGCAAAGGGTTGAAAGTAGAACCTCGCTAACAGCGACGGGGGCCTTGTGCGGGCGGTGGCCTCGCCCTTCCCGATGAGGCTAAGTGATCGTTGGGCGGAGGTCGGTGTCCCGGTCACCCAAAGGTAGAAGAAAGGAGAGGAAAAAAAAAAAAGAAAAGAAAAAAAAAAAAAAAAAATCAGAAAATTATTTAAAAAAATAAAAAACATTATTAAAAATTATCGATGTCAACGCCCGGCGGTGCCATGTCAACAATATCTCGTCAAAATTATTTGGAAGGAATGAATTTGCACAAAGACAAAAGGTTTAGGACTCAATTGGCACTAAAAAAGATTTATGACTAAACTGGTAAAAAAAAGTTTATGACTAAATCGGCACCAATGCAAAAGATTTAAGACTTTTCCGATACTTTTCGGGTGCGCGAATTGATATCACATTCTATAGTTTTCAAATCGCTATCCTAGTCATCCAACACATACAGGATAGATGATGCAAGCATAACCTCCTCTTTTTTTTTTCTCCTAGTGAATACAATAACTTATAATGCATGACATAAGACCAACGCAATTTGATGTCACGTTCTATAGTTTTCAAATCGCTATCCTAGCCATCCAACATCCAATCCTTATCGTTCGATTAATTTCCTATTTTTGACAAGGTTAATATTTTACTGTTTCAGCAAGAACGGCAAGTAGTTGGCAACAAACATGGACTCAAGGAATTAATAAGAAAATGAAAATTATGAGCGGCGGTTGCTTGTGGGCATTCGTCAATAAGTTAGGCTAATTAGCCAGAGGAGGAGATTAGAAAAAAGCCCACTATATCTATCACGCCCACACCCAACGAGAGCATGTAGATCCATGAGTCGAAAAGCAGTGCGGCGCTCCCAAGATTTGCGTCCACGAGAGACCCGAATACCCAAATCGGAGAAAACATGCCACAAGCGGAAACGACTTATGCAAATATATACTCCCCAGACATTTCAAAAAGTGACCATGAATAGCAAGCTAAAACAATTTACGATCTATTAAACCAAAATATCGTTCTTTACAAACTTACAAACATTACCCCTTCAAAACAAAAAGGTACATCAAAAAGGGGCCACGAAGCAAAAAGGATCGGTGGGCGGAGATATCAATCTATCTACCGGAAAGGGTTTACGGTCAAAAATGGCGGCCCTCACTCCTAAAGGTGAGACCTAAACTAGGGTTCTCGATGGGAATTAGATCTAAACGTCTCAAAAGAACTCTCGGACGCAGCGCCGGCTCTTCCTCCGAGCTCATAGGCTCGGACTCTGCATCTCGGCTCGTGGTCTTGCTCTTGACCTCAAGTGCTCATGGCCGGGGATCTGAAATGTTCGGTTTACTACAACCGTGAGAAACTCAGCAAGTAATAAATCTCTAATCTTAAACTAGACTAAGTGTACCTCCGGAGGGTAAATAAAATACATAACTTATTAAACCGGTATATCCATTAATATAAATGCACCCGGCCCATAGCCCAATCCATTACACTGCCTGCCAGATTAGTTTTCGGTAACAATATATAAAAGAATATGGTCATCGACACCTCGGCCCTAAGGCCGGTAATAGTTTATTTCCGACCCAAGGCCCGACCGGAGGTCACAAATTGTCGACCGAAGGCCCGCCCAAGGCCACAAATTGTCTCGACCAAGGCCCAACCCGAAGGCCACAATTGTTTTCGACCAAGGCCCGGCCGGAGGTCACAATTTGTCTCGACCCGTAGGCGACCCGAAGTCACAATTTGTCTCGTCGGGATATGTGCATCGACAATTTCAATTTCGACTACACCAAAGCTCAACGTGTAATTTCACATGTCGCGGGACTCAATTTAATTATCGTACCTCGATGAGTCCAAGACCATAAATCGCGACCTCACTCATTCAGCTCATTGTCGACACGCCTAGCACATTTTATTTTAGTCCATTTTCACTCGGCATTCAAAGCACAACTTAGCAATACACAATCCCAATCCGTTTAGGACCCGATGTGGCCAACCAAACTCAACCACTAAACCCCCAAATATTGTATCACCCCACGAAATCCCAACAAGTCCTATATTGACTCTAAAATGCGAGTTTTACGAGCCATTAACCAATAGGCCAATTGACACTCAAATTAGGTAAATTAATGCAATTTCGGACTTCCTCCAATAATGTTCAACATCAAACAAATTTCCAGCCCTACAATCAGTCCTAAATGGCCTTATTAAGTCCCGATTAAGCATTGGTTCACCCGGTTTAGACAATCACCACAAGAATCCAACTAACCCCAACTTAGGCAAATTTTCTAAATTCGGATCTAGTGCGAACAGTGCCTATACAGCCCTCAAATGGCCACCAAATCACACCTAAACATCCTTATTAAGCCCCAATTGAGTCCTCTAATTAGCCCATACACATTCCCACACAATTAAACCACTAATTAGCTTAATTACCCCACTAATTTACCCCTAAAAATCCACAATTAGGCTAATTAGGGTTTAGAAATTTTTACTCGCCTATTAATGGTCTCGAGGCGACGGGAGCGGGCGATCGATCACCGACTAGCGGTGAGAATTGACGGCGGCGCTCGGGGCAAGGGGCGTTCCGGGCGTTCCGAACCAAGGCTAAGAGAGAGGGTCAAAGGTGGTCAAACTTGGTGAGTGGGATCAAGTGTCAACCATCTAAAGGGCTTAGGACACTCTACCCTTTGATCCAAGGGCCCAAGTTCAAATCCCACTTCAAAAAAAGCAAGGGCAAAATGGTCAAAAGTCCTCTAATCTTGGCTGACTAGGTCTGGTTGGCTTCACCTAACCATAGTTAAACCCCAAAAATTAATTTAAACTTCGGAATTAAATAAAACAACCTAGGGGCATTTTTGTAATTTTTCGGTCCTGGACCGAAATTCCAATTTTCGCACATCATACGCGTTCCATACGTGCGTGGCCAACATAATATGGCGTCGGATTCGCGAAATGAAATTTCTAAGCCCTCGGAAATCGTCCATGAAATCCGGGAATAAAATAATATTATTTTCCAATTTTTGTCGAAATTCAACTTTTTAAAAAACCGCTCTAAATGCGTGTGGCCACCCCTAAAACGACCTTGGCGCGAAAAATAACCTCGATTCGTCCGAATCGGGTCTCGGTGTCTGAGGGGCAAAACCGTCTTTTTCTCAATTTCTGTCGGATTTTCAGTTTTCGACCGCGTTAGTCCCAAACATGAATGGCCACTCTAAATTGACGTCCGTCTTGCAAAATAGTCGTAATTACCCTTGGTATTTTGATATCGAAGTTCGTGCCCAATATCGCGATCACAATAGCTCGTTTTGCAGTTTTAGGGTCTCTCGCTAACAGGTGGCTGTTTAGGTATTACGCGTATCGACCTAAGACCGTCCGAGTCATGATGGCCTCAATTTCGGAACAACGAGAGGAATTATCACTAGTACCGGGTCGCGATCGTTTGGATTAAAATCGGGGTTATTTATCAGCGACTTTTCGGATGATGTGCGAAATCACTCGCGATCCGATCATACGTTGCTGAAAATATCGACCCGTCCTTTTTCCTAAGATCGGCCTATATTGGTTCAAAATATTTCCTCGACGTTTCGTTGAAATCGGCGCTCAATCATGGGTCGAGTTCTCGGTCCACGCACTCGATCCTATTTAGCCTTTCCTTTTTGGTTAGTATCCCGTGAGTGATCAATTCGGCGAGACTTACTAAAATTACAAGAGAATTCACATACACTTTATTGGACTCGATAACGGGTCAAAATTTGGGCTGTTACAATATCCTTCTGTTCTGCATAATCGCCCGCTAATTATTCTTTTTTGTGTAAATAACCCCACAAAACGGCGCGAATGAGTGCCGAGCCATGAATATCATTCGACTCATCATTGGTTGACAGACTGTATATATCACAGCCACCTGTATCATCGTTGATATATACAGTACGAAGTTTCTACCGTCGACTGTCTATTTTTATTCAATGATTGATGAGTGGGTTGTATAAACACAAAGGTTTTCTTTTTTTTTTTTTTTGTTACACCGAATTTCCATGGCCGATTTGGTTCATCCGTTCATGTTATGCAGATACCTTTTGATGTTACTAAGCAAGGATAAGCGATGAGAAGCAGGTGAAAAAACGAAGCTCAAGGCCTTATGAAGACTCCAATCATCATTCATCCCTAGTTCTAAAGTATTGAAAATTCTCGTGTGTCAACACAAACACATTTGGCGATTCGTAAATCTGGCCGATCTCGCACAATTTTCATACTTCGGGTTTTAATGCAGCTGGTGCATGAAATAACGTGGCCGATACGATCAACGCAAATAAGAACTTAACCAATCCAAAACTAGACCAATTGAAATGACCAGCTTCTTGGTCATTTCATACTGGCTTGTCGGGAAATATGCTGCATAATCGGCCAATAAATTCCATGAGAAATTGTTCGTGGAAGTGAAGTGGATTTAGTAGGACTGAACAGCATAACAAGGCATTGGATTTGCTTACTGCTCTATATGTGGATCTGATTCTGCATATATAATTAAGCAATCCCATCTCACTGTCCATGTACTTAATGCACACGAAAATATCTATTCATAAGAACAATGGTGGGTACATACAGGAAGAACTTTCAACAAGATAACTCAATACATGACGTAGCAGAAGACCTATGTTTGTACATACACACAAACCAGCTGGTACTCGCCGACGACTGCCACGCATGACCGGGAAAGTCCATTTATTTGAAGTTCAAAGCACATATCCGAACGTGTATATCGCTCAATTCCTGAGTATTCACAAGTCTAGGTTTATTGATAGGAAGCTCCGACCGATTCGAACACCGTCCACTCGTCTGATCGGAGATCCGGCCTATTCCTTCTGCTCATCTCGCAGCACCTCAAAGCCAAATCAGTCAACTCCTTGGCCAGCTTATAGGGCCACTCCCCAGCCAATGGATCCAAGATGGCCTCCAAAGTCCCTGCGCTAATTGCCCTTTGCACTTCCTTCGCTATTCTGAAGGCGGGCCTCCTTGTCAATAACTGCAGCAGTACAATCCCGAAAGAGTAGACATCGAACTTTGTCGTGAGCTCTTGTGTGATGAGGAACTCGGGGTCCATGTACCCGAAGGTCCCTTTCGGGTCGGTCGGGTACACGACGGTGGTGTTGTTGCTTGACCGATCGCCGCTGGACAGAAGTCGGCAAATGCCGAAATCACTGAGCTTGCTCACGAGGTGCGCGTCCAGTAGGATGTTCCCCGGTTTGACGTCCCCATGGACGATGCTGTGAGGCTTGCAAGAGTGGAGGAAGGCCAGGACGGAGCGGAGCTCCATGGCAATGCGTATTCGGGCTCGCCACGGCAGCTGCTTCGCCCTGTTGGTGTTGCGGAGCCAGTCTTCGAGGCTTCCATTTGGTATATATTCGTAAACAAGAGTGCAGGGCTCGGGACAAGCACCGATAAGCGTGATGAGATTAGGATGCCTCACCTTGCTCAACACATCCACCTGGGAGACATTCAATCAAGAGTTCGATGATCAACGATGACATTCTCGATCACTGTCAGTAATTTACTCTTACAGTGAATTCGTCATGCCATAGTGATATTATTGTGGAAAACAAATTTACTTCGTGATGAACCAAGTCTTTATATATTTTTATTTTTCTTAATTTTGGTTTGGAGAAAACATGAAAACAAGTAGAGGAAACTCGAGAATTATTACCTCCTGTTGAAATTCTTGTGAACCTTGCATGCTAGGAATTGTCATGATCTTTATAGCAACCCACGTGTGTCGAAGGAAACCTTTATACACGCTCCCACGACCACCTTCCCCGATCTTCAAGGACAGGTGGAAGTTCTGCACAGCTTCTGCGATTTCGGTCATGGAGAACTCGGAGAAGTACTTTGTGCCTGAGGAATCTCCTTTTGTTCTGCTTACCTCCTCGGCCTTTTGGAGTGCGTTCTCGAGGTCGATCTGCAACAGCTCTCGCTCTTTTCTAAAAGTCTGCAACATTTCATCGCTCGCAATGATTTTCAGCTCCAACTCCTTTCTGCTCTGGTTGGTCTCAGCGAATTGGCTCTCGAGCTGCAATTTCTGTTCCTGGGCACTGCGAAGTTCTTCCATCACTTTGTCCAGCTGATCCTTCACCTTCTCAAGTTCTTCCTCCAACTGAAAATTTACCCATAATACTATACTCAATAGATCATCTCTGTTTTTGTTTTTGCCCTCGAGTCAATAAATCATCTTTCATCCTCATGTTAACTATATGTCATGCTTGCTATTTGTGTGTTAAAATTTGCGATGAAATGTTTCCATGGAGTTCGGGATGGTCCTCAACAATCAGACTTAAGCAAAATCAATAGAAATACTCCATTTTTAATAGTGGCAATTTACATAAATCAGGGGTCTAGGTCGATATATAGCAAAGTCGTCCAGTTTTAATATTGACATTAGACCTTCCTGGGATCCTTTCGCCTGCCTTCAATGATATGTACTTCTGCTTCAGCACAAGTCGTCACTCCCTCCTCAAGCATTTCTCGCGAATTGTTTTCATTTATATCCAGTTACAATTAGCTAAAGTTGAAATATTCCTTTTAATGACAAAGAATAATATATTCTTGGCTATAAAATAGGACAAGCAAAGCTAGAGACATGGCTTCCTGGCTAGAGAACATGAAAAAGACAATCCGTTAGTTATTGTGCACATACCAGAGAGTTGGAAATTGATGACTGGCAGGTATAATAGACCGGCTGAATCAACTGCAGAAGATCAGAACGACTCGTTGAAACTGGTTTGAGTTCTTGGAAAGTATCTTGTGTCTCCAGAGTGCTCGCTGCATTAGGATGCTCTGGAGAGCTGTCAGAGGAAGAAGCCATAGGCATCACTGCACGTTGGTCGATTTTCGAAGAGAACGCTCTTCTCAGAATGTCTTGGAATGGATTACTTAACTTTGCCGTCCTTGGCAGTGTAGAGGATTGCGATTTCGAGAGAATCGACTTTCCTGGTCCAGGGGTTGGAGTCATTGGGAATGGCGCATTAGTGGGAACTCCTGCAACCTCTTGAACCGTCCGAGCTTCCCTATGTTGACAAGGAATGAAAACAAGTTTATGGTGAAGCCAAAATTGTCACAACACTTTATAAAATTGATCGTCCGTACCAAGACTCTGAGCCCATAAACGTTCCTACTTGTACCTTGAAACTGATTTGCCATCGGTCCCCAGCTCAAAATTTCCCAAGGATTTGGCCATATCATTCAAAGAAAGAAGGTATAATGCAAAAAAGGAACAAAATTGTTTGTCCTAGCCTCATGGCAACCTAAAATTCTAGGTCTGTTATGGCAGTCAACTATCGCAACAAGATTTATTTATGTAGAAATTTTTTTCACTGACACCATCTCGTGGGCATTCGATTGTTTTGAAGGAGACAAGTAAAAAGTGGGAGGATAACCTTGTGCGAATGAGGTGCCTGTCGCAAATAAACCAAATTTGACAAGAGAGGTGCGCTTTATCGCGGACAAAGACAGCTTTCCTGGACTTGATTTCTGTCATCCTCCTGCCAATTGAAACCAGAGAAGACAATGAATTAATTTGGTGTAATGCAGATAATACGAAACATAAACTTGTAGACACAACACAAGAGACTATTCGATTCTTGAAACGATATGTCACCAGTTTTTATCATCTTTTTTTTCCACTCCGTAGGAAAATAAGACTGATTCATGATACATGATGTATAGTGATGGACTCAGAGCGAATTAGGACATTGTGTTCGAGAAGCGCTACTAGATTTTCCTGAAAGATCATACATGTTCAGCACATCTTTAAGGATTAATAATGAAATAAGCATTGGCTCTAATGTCGAGATTAAAGATCCAAACAAGCATGTCCTTTCAATCATGAAGAGGATAGATGTGGAATGAATAAGTCCACGACCCATGTGGGCGTGTCTTCTTGTTCTTGTACGTACTTGAAATAGCACTTGTCTGCTGCTGCACCCATTACAAGTTTTCTGATCCCATGCAAATGTATGAGCTCCACAATTCCCTTTTCAACGCAGTCTGATTCTATGAACTCTTTCTCTGCTCGTACCTATTAATCAATAAATTTGCTTTGTTATTATCCTCCTCTCTAAATGAAGAAGCATATATTGTCAAGTAAACCTGTGCCACGCAAGAACTATATATATCAAGGGTCAACAATGATTAACATTTGTTTGATTCACTATCACTTTGTTAAGAAGTCATTGACCAGGACAATTAATCATCTAGAAGAACAAGAGGAGGAGGAGAAGTAAATATACCCACATTTGTTTACAAACGAGCAGGTAGTTATCCAAGATTTTATGCATGTTTATACTCTCGTTTTATCTGTGTGCTCTCAACATCATAAGAAGAAGAAGACGAAGAAGAAGAAAGTAAATATACCCCCATTTCTTTACAAACAAGGAGGCCGTTATCCAAGATTTTATGCATTGAAGAAGAAGAAGAAGAAGAAGAAGAAGAAGAAAGTAAATATACCCCCATTTCTTTACAAACAAGGAGGCCGTTATCCAAGATTTTATGCATGTTTAACCTCTCGTTTTCTCTGTGTTCTCTCAACACAATCTCGTTCGCCGAGCTCGCGGGGATTCCTGCACCCAGGCCTCCTGCAAACCAAAGGCAAATTAACGGCACAATTATTTTAATTCGCTGCAAGAAAGAACACCGCATAAAGAATAAAACTCGACAATAATCGAAGAGGTAAAAGCAATAAGATATCCAATATGGTCCTAAATCGCGAAACCCTGAAAGGGGAGCTTAATTTATTGCGCAACCATTGTCCATCATGGAAGATCCGTGTATTATATCCATGCGAGCATTGTAAGTTCTTATTTTTACTATCAATAGAAACTCTTATAGCAAAAACGACAGCTAAAATCGGTGGAGGGAAATATGTAAAAAAAACAGAAGAAAAACGTTGACTTACCCATAGGGATCCTCCGTGAAGGAACTAGAACATGAATGATACAGATCTTGAAGTTGCCTCCTAATTGATGCACCGTCCAAACAAGCTTCGATTGGCTCTCTTTCATATCCTTCCCGACCGCAACATAAATCTTGTCTTCAAGCACCGGCGTTGCCTGTTCAGATGCAACCCTGCGAGTGCTCGGCATGATCACGGGGACTCCAAACTCGGCAAGTTTAATATGATCAGTTACGGCTATCGAGGCGTGTTAAGTCAGACGACGAGGATGGCTCCTCCAACAAAAAATGGAAAGGGACCAAACTCAGGAGTGTCTGGAGTGGAGATAGCTAGCTACCGAGAGCAGACAAAGAGAGAGAGAAACAGAAAGCGAGACATGGGAACTCTCTAAGAAACGGAAACGAAGTAAAGTGGGGAGTTTCTGCAATGAGGGTTTCGTGGGGAGGTGGCATTTGAGGGGGATATGGCTCGAAGTTATAAAGAGGTCGCTTGTCCTAATGCTTACGTACGGACAGCACTACCAGGAAACCAGGGGAAACTCCCTTTCAACAGGTAATGAGTGAGCAATTTCTCGGTGGGCTCTGTTAGGTCCTACATAACATAATAGAACAGTGTCCGAGCAAAAGTAAGGAAGCAACTATTCACGTGGAATAATCGATCCCTGTTAAATGATCGCTCCTGTACTAAGTTTGAAAATTCTTCTAGTAATTAAATTCGAGCCAGTTTTGTTTTCAGAATACAAAAAAAAACGACCGTCATATTCATAAAATGCACAATATTATAGTGTCAAACGAATCATTAACAAGGAAATGATCAATGGACACAAAATAGATCTCCGATAACTTGATCCGAAATGTAAGCTAAAGAATCAAAAGTTGTAGAACCTAAAGAAAAGAACCCAAAAGGTATTTTATCAAATAGTTGCATCATGTGTCATCGATGAGAGTATCGAAATTTGAAAATGGTTAACTTGCTTCTTTACGTCAATTATAGAATATTACATGTGATAGTATTTTTGGAAAGAAAATTACTTCTTTACTTCTTCAACGACGACGGCGCAATTCCTTAGCTTTTCCAAAGCTTTTGGTGGTTGTCATCTTGAGCACATCTTGCCCGAATTTCTTCAAGCGAGGAGCTTCTTAAAAGCTGCTGCTAGAGGGTTGCCATTTTGGACTTTTCAATGTACTCTTCGAGTCTACACACAGCCAATAAGACATCTCTGTGTCTCCTTCCGTCAGTCAACTGAAGAACCTCGTGGGATTGATGACTCATCTTTCCCAATGGAGAGCGAGAAAAAACTATGTATGGAACACCTTCTTTGAAATTGGTTGACGTGATAGCGTACGTTTAATGCAAATCCAATCGAGGAAATTGGCCTCACCTTCTTGGCTTTCTTCTGCGAAACCCTCGATTTGGAAGGAGACAAAAAGATTGGAAGACTTTTTTTTTTTGGGTAAAGAAAAGGCTGGAAGACTTGTACCTTTGGGATTTAAAGAATTCTACTTTTCTGATTAAAATATTAACATTAGAGATACTTTAATTTTAAATGATTATGGAAAATGATGGCCGTAATCCACACATGGATATATATCATAAAGGTTTTACATACTTTGTTGAGCTGCAAAATCTTAGAAAAATGATATTTAAAGAATGATTCAAAGCAAACAAAATTAGTTTCGCGATATCACGTCACAGCATCAACGGTATACTAAGTAATTTTCATCTTTTTTAAAGTTATTTTCTCCCCAAATCACCATCTCGTTGTAGACTCCCCAGCACTTTTCTACTACTTACCGCGATCTCTGGAGAGGAAGGTTCTATTCCATGAGGTCTGTTAGTCCAGCGCCCGTGTGGGATTTTTTTCTTGTTAATGCAGAAGAAGCATCGCATCGTGGCAATGGAGCTTTCTCTCTCCTTGAAGCCCAAGTTTGAAGTTTCTATCTTGACTTCTGTGGACGAGACTGTGAACTATAGTTCTTTATTTGCCTTAGAAGTGGGAAAAGCCAGGAACCCGTCCATTGAACTTGAGGCTCGATTTATTCCCCTTTTCTATTGACCCGACCATACGAACGAGGTAGGAAAATGACAGAACCTCTTCATGTGCAGACCTCGCGTTGTCCTCTTAGCAATGAGTTGCACATGATGGATTGACTTGATTCAAATTTGTTCATCTGGGTGTTTGTGAAATTCAATTGTCATTGCGGAAGGACAACGATGGTCGTTCAAGAACACTGCATGCCATCGCAGAATCCAATTGACAGAAGTTCGATGCTAAACGCTGTTAGATCAGGGTGCCTCGGGCTTTTTATTCTGACAACATTGGCTTTGGATGGAAAGATCTGGCCTGTTTCTAGATTACTTGTTCGTGTGAAAACGTGAATCAAACCAATCATGTCAAGGCACTCACTTGATTTCCATACAAAAGAACATGTTTGATGCCTTATTCTGCGATAATGATTGTTTTACTCGACACATCCTTCCTTTTAACAGACATAGCCCCGCTGTGAAAGGCGAGGAAGCTTCAAACGACGAAACGATTTACGGCCGGATGCTTCACCTAGGGCCGTACTATCATCGGTGCTGCTAATCAAGGAAGGTTTATGACATCCATGGAAGATGAATCATGGATCCAAATGGTGAACTGCCTTTCATCCAACTGGAGATTTCCTTTTTTTTCGATAGTAGTATTAACCTCCTATATTTACTAATACCTATGGCACCCCTTTTTTTTCATCACCGGTAACTAATCCCTACAGGAATATTCCTATCACTAGTTATGCTTTGGAGGCAATCCAATTCCATTTACTCTGGAATAAGACCGCCAAAGCAAACCCAAAAATATTAAAGTTCATTTATTTCGCGGAAAATATATATTTTGAAACATTGTCCTCTTTTTTCAGCATTTGGATCATTTAGAAAAATGATTCAACATAAAATATTTTCCTAGTTGATAGAAATATTTTTCTACCAAAGCTTAAATTCAGAAAAATGATTTTCTCTTTAAAAAATAGAAAATCATTCTTCAAAATGATTTGACCTAGGAGCCCAATGCTCGTTTCCTAGCCATTAGCAGCGGGACCGGAACCGAACCCCAGCATTCAAGCTTGGATCTTGGGTTCGGGAGCAAGGCACTGAGTCCTGGTTTCCGCCATAGGGGATCGGGTAGCGGGGGTCGGGTTTGGGGCCCAACCTCGACGGAACTAGGCGTAGGCATTGGTATTGGAGTCCCTAGTCCCGGCCTCAATTAACCTCGGCCCGGGAGTCATGGTCTCAGTCCTAGGCTTTGGGGTTCCATAACTAGGTCCTATCGAGGCTTGGGAGCTATAGACCAAGGCTGGGGTGCCGGGCACAGGCACCGAGTTCTCTCACTTGGTTTTGGTGGATCCAAGACTAGTGCTCGTGCTCGTGATCATGCTTGGGTGTTGGGATTTGGGCTTGAGACCCCGTTGCCCGTCCCGGGTTCCTTGGCTACCCTGTAAGTCACTAGCGCTCGAATTTTTATATATCTATTTAGGAAAATCAGAAGAGATTTTCCTCACCAAATAATGGAAAATATTTTCTAGTTCATTTTCATGTTTCATCAAATACCAGAAAATATTGTTATTTTCCTCGAAAATGACTTCTCCAAAAATATTTTCCGTAAATGTCACAATTTTCGCAAAACAAACGGAGACTAAATAGAGAATGGTTTGTCTAATGGAGAATGAGTATGGAGGCTACAATGATAATCGACAAGTTCAGAAGCAGGTAAGACACCCGATTTATGGTTGTTGGACCAAAAATGAAAGCCGATAGATAGATCTAGAAATAATTGTTCAGACACGATTTACTAGCTATCACATAACAATTAAATTCGTCCATTATTTCGTTGGCACCTAACTCTTTAAATGTTATGATTTAATAAATCTGTCATTTTCAATAATATCTCATGTACCATGGAAAGGAATATATCACCAATAACTTCGTGGAAAAGTCCATTTCCAGCTAAGGAATACGACGACATTCATCCCAGAGTTTCCTAGCGAACGAAAGATCATTGGATTTTCGTCTCTCCTTTGCGGCTGGTTTTGTCCTAATAAAAACACGATCGCATTAAATGCCAAGACAACTTTTTTTTGGCCGAGAAATGCTAGGACAACTTCTCTATACGAAAATGGAGCCCGGGATCGCTTTAGATTCCATTTGTAACCAAAGAATCTTTGATGACCTTGACTTCGTTTTATCGTGGCAACGCTATGCTTGGACCACCAAATGAATTAACAATAAATTCGGGAAATTTTATTTTCACCGAATTCGATTGTTGGTGGATGGGATATGGAAAGCCCCGAATAGATCTTCATCTCATTTTTATTTGATTTGGCTAGAAGAAACAACAAGGATTAACAGAGCGACCCCCAAAAAGCATTGACTTTTTCCTTATTTTATGTCATTAAAAAGAAAGTCGACGAACGTCATTGAAATATACATTGGTAGTCCTGTTAAAATTAAGTGGAGGAAAAGGTTGGTATGTATGTGTACATCATCCTCTGCCGGCCTTGGCAGACATCACGAGAGGATTATCACCAAGCTAAAATACATTGTATGTCTACGAGAGTCCTAAGCAAGGAAACTCCGAGAGGTATATACGAATAATCTTGTGGGTATATTCGAGACCAAAAGTCAAACGCCATTGCAAGAAAGAATCATCCTAACATACTTTTTTTCAATAAAAAATAATAATAATATTGAGGTTTATGCCATATCAAATATTGGGTAAATACTGTATCCTATAGAGTTATACTTGGTCCTTCATCATGGTTTTCCAATTCCATGAGATTTTTACAATGACTTTCCACAATTACCTATAAGACGTCACTTTTATTTAATTAATGAAGTAATGAGAAACAGATGATATCTCCATTACTTTGCCCGATTGACTCTTACCTCTAAAAAGTGGTGTTTTTGAGAGGAAAGTGAACTATTGTTTGCATGGATTTGAGAAGAAACTCTTTGGGTAGCATGTTAGGGGTGAGCACGGTTCTAGGGTAGAATGGGAACCAAAGAACTAGACCCGCCAGTTCGGTTCAATTCGATTTTAGGAAGGGAGGTTCCGGTTCCCAATTCCATTTTTTTAGGAATCACCCGCTCCCGGTTCCAGGAATCGGGAACTCGAACTGGAATCGGGAACCCTAAATCTAAAATTCCTAATTTTCTTTCTTAGTGGTTGGAAGGTTTTTTTTTTCTCTCCAAAGAGTTGGACCATTACCATGTGAAATAAAGGGCAAATTTCTTCTTTAAATGATCGACTCAAAGAGGTCTAGCAGAAAAATTGTAGCCCATCATTGCACGTGCATGGTTTGATTGGATGTCTTTCTCATCCATCCAAGAAGAATGATTTACCGATTCACTGAGAGGTTGATATTCAATTTTGTTTCTTGTCAAGACTTGCATTTAGGAATGTAGCCATATGCTTCAGAGGGGCATGCAGTTTCTAAAGTTTGTTTAGACTTTTGGTTTGTTGTGGTTTTGGAGTACCCACCATTTGCATGCTCATTGCTTTGGTTAACTTGTCATATTTGGATATTCATTGTCATGTATCTGTGCCAAGTTTTTGTTCTTCAGTGAGGTTCGATTTTTTTTTTTTTTGGTAATGAGGTTCGATTGTTTTCGTCATTCACTATTTCAAGAAAAAATCTTAAGCTTGATGGTTGTATAGCTAGAACCTTGGTGATAATAGATGGTGACACTTCAATTTTAAATTTAAAACTATTATTAAGTTATTAACTGTAATTGTTGTTTCTTTTGATTTCCGTTCGTCAAAATTTGGAACAAATTTTCATGAATGTCTGAGGACCAAAAGCTCATCTTTCTTTCTTTTTCCTGCTTCCCATTTTGTTTGTGGTCCTGGATATTGTCTTGATCGACATACTAGTCCCTCATGAATTAAGTTGCGTATCGATCCACGCAATGAATTTTCATTTTAATTGTATTTATTTGAACCGTAATTCTAGGAAAACTAGCCTTTTGTATTCTGTTCGGTGAATGACAAATTTGTTTAGTATTATTGCGTTCATTTTCGTTTTGTTTAACTAAAAATGAAACAAAAACAAAAAAAACCTGTTAGACCCTGAAAATTTAGGTTCCAGGTTCCAAGTTTCAATGGATAGGTTACAGATTTTAAAAAATGAGGAACCTGGAAACGTTCACCCCTATTGCGTGGGCATTCGAATTTTATCATGACCTTTGTTTGAATTGACTGCTTATAGGTATTAAATAAGTAATATATGATAAGAGCATTAAATCATACTTTCGTCTTTAACATAAGATTAGGTGGGCAAAATTTACTTGCCCGCTCCAACAACATAATAACATGTAACTATTGACGACACTCTTAGGGTTAAATATGGAGGAGACGAAAGTGGGTGAAGAATACTAGCCGTAATATTCCCTAAAGTCAAGAACATAGAGATAGAAATTCAAGTGGAAATAAGAGAGGAAAAGTCTAGCACGTAAAGGATAGCAAAGATTCAGAGAACTGTATTTCTTCCATGAGAAATTGTTCATGGAAGTGAAGTAAATTTAATAGGACTGAACAGCATAACAGGGCATTAAATTTGCGTGCTGCTCTATATGTGGATCTGATTCTGCATATAATTAAGCAAAATCCCAACTCACTGTCCATGTACTTAATACACACGAAAAAATCTATTCATGAGAACAAAGGTGGGTACATACAGTAAGAACTTTCAACAAGATAACTCAATACATGACGTAGCAAAAGATCTATGTATGTACATACAAACAAACTGGCCGGTACTCGCCGACGACCGCCACACATGACCCGGAAAGTTAAATTACTTGAAGTTCAAAGTACATATCCAAATGTGTATATCGCTCAATTCATGAGTATTCCCTAGTCTAGGTTAATCGATAGGAAGCTCCGACCGATTCGAACACCGTCCACAGCGTCTGATCGGAGATCCGCCTATCCCTTCTGCTCATCGCGCAGCACCTCAAAGCCAAATGAGTCAACTCCTTGGCCAGCTCATAGGGCCAATCTCCAGCCAATGGATCCAAGATGTCCTCCAAAGTCCCTGCGCGAATTGCCGTTTGCACTAAGTTCGCTATTCCCTTGGCGGGTCTCCTCGTCAATAACTCAAGCAGTATAATCCCGAAAGAATAAACGTCGAACTTCGTCGTAAGCTCTTGCGTGACGAGGAACTCGGGATCCATGTACCCGAAGGTCCCTTTTGGGTTGGTCGGGTACACGATGGTGGTGTTGTTGCTCGACCGCTCGCCACCGGACAGCAGTCGACAGATGCCGAAATCGCTGAGCTTGCTCACGAGGTGTGCATCCAGTAGGATGTTTCCCGGTTTGACGTCCCCATGGACGATGCTGTGAGGCTTGTAAGAGTGGAGGAAGGCCAGGACAGAGCAGAGCTCCTTGGCGATGCGTATTCGTGCTCGCCACGACAGCTGCTTCGCCCTGTTGCTGCTGTGGAGCCAGTCTTCGAGGCTACCGTTTGGTATATATTCGTAAACAAGAGTGCAGGGCTTGGGACAAGCGCCAATGAGCGTGATGAGATTAGGATGCCTCACCTTGCTCAACACATCCACCTGTGAGATATTCAATCAAGAGTTCGATGATCAACAATGAAAAAATCCGTCACAAATTTGCGGCGAACTCGATTTGTCGCAAAATTCGTCATAAAAAATCCGTCGCAAATTGTTTGCAAATTTGCGACAAACTCGATCCGTCGCAAAATTCGCCTTAAAAAATCCGTTAATTAAATTCGTCGCAAATTTGTCATAAAAATTGTCGTAAAAAATCCGCCGCAAACTGGCCGCAAAAATTCGTTGCAAAATTCATTGCAAAATTCGTCGCAAAATCATCGGAAATTTCGTCGCGAATTTCGTCGGGAAAATTCGCTTTAATTTGATCGCAACTTAGCAACAAACTTTAATAATAGCAAAATTCGCTTTAAATATTCGCCGTTATTTTTACATCATTTTGGCCATAAATTATTGTCCATATCAATCAAAGGAGACAATGACATATAATTGAAACAGAAAAACGAACAAACCATAAATTCTGACAAATCAGCCACAATGACATATAATTGAAACAAATAACAGAAGGAAAGTTATAGAGTCTGACATGATGCTATTTGATATCCAATCTTACAATACATTCAAAACATAAACTAAGAGACGGGACAACCATAGAAGACGCAAAAAAACCATACAGAAGAAGAGGCGGCTTTGGTACGATGGCAGGACACCAAAAATAGTCACCTTTGTCAAGACCTGAGGAAATGTCGATACATAAATCAGTCCAGAATATAAAAACAGCGTTTAAGCATGGATGTGGAACTAGGTGTAAAATAACAAAAATACGTTTGAAGCGAATATAAATGTTCTTACATATGAATATGAGTGAAATTATGAAAAAACCAAGATTATGAAGCAAGCTTACCCAAAATTTTAACTAGGGAGACTGGAGAAAATCATCATCATCATCATCATCATCATCAGCATCAGCATCAGCATTCTCGGCATCAATGTGTTGGTCATCACCTATTGGATTGGCTGGAGGTACAGGAGGCCTGGCATTGCGTTGGAGGTTTAAGGTGTTGCATAACCACTCTCATTTGTTCTTCCAAGTTATCTATTCGTTCATCCTTCTTAACAAGTAAATTATTTCAGACGATCCACTTCTTGGGTCAATTGCTCCTCCTGTTTCGTGACCTCCTTCGACCGGTCCCCCAGTGGATGATGAACTTCCAGGATTATTCGGCATGTACATCCTTGACAACGATCCCAGCCCAAATATTTTCCCTTTTTTCGCCCCACCCGTTGCCTCCATCCATAATGCCATATTATCAACTGGTGGCCGGGACTCAGGACAATCATCACTACCACTAGCACTGCTCATTAAAAGATCATCATATTTTTCCTACATTAACAATGTAGATGAAAATAAAATCACTATATATATATCATAAATATTGAAAGCATTCACGGTTTTCATTATAGTTTATATATAAGCTAAAGTATAACCTTACATACCTTAACAGCTTTTGCTCGATCGCCTGATCCATGTCTTATCTTTCTTTTTGAAATGTGCGTTCAAATTTAGCTGCAAATGTCGGTTCCGTCCCCAATTCATGTGCCTACAAAATGTAAACTTGAGTAATTGAATTAAATTAACTTATAACTCATTTAACAGACTTCCCAGTCGTTTGCGATGCTCCGCAATGTTGATAGAGGCCCCAGCATGTGTGGCTAACCCATCACTAGAACTAGAAGATCGATTCTTCTTATTCTGCTCACAGAGTTGCCAACTCTGTTCAGATGCCCAAAATGTGTTAATTGCCGCCCAAAATGTGTTAATTGCCACCCAATTGTCAGCTGTAAAGAAAGACGGCTTCGCTTGCTTGATCTTCACTCTATTCATAACATTTCGCATAAAATCACTTATTTTCTTATCGAAAATTCTTCTCACTTCATTGTCTTCCGCTTCGTCCCACGTGAACTTCCGCTGCAATGAATAAAAACACAAATTGAAAATTATTATGATGATCACATATCCATAACCATGCACCGGACTAAAATTAAGACATATTTTGTAAATTTTATGTCGGGAAAATATCTGGTCCTTTAGATATCGAAAACTACAAAGTTGTTCTGGTCCCTTTACATCATTTTTTGACCATCAATATACTACACTAAACTTAATTGGTGAGAAAATAAAATATGTAAAACTTACCTTGAACTCATTCCACCACATTTCTTTCACTTCTTGTGGAACACTTCTGTAATTAATATACTCTCTCATCCAGAAGTTTCTTACTATTTTGTTCAATTCCCTTACAACAGATTTAGCATCCGTGAATCAAGATTCATACGAATATTGTGCAACATGGATAATTCAGTTGACATCAATATCTAAAGCCCTAAATATGACATATACTAAAATAAAAATGAAGCACTTTCGAATCTCCAAATGGGCATATGAAGAATCGGTTATCTTCTTGACCTCCATTTCCTCATCAATATTCGATTGTTCCGCCGAATAATAGGGTGGAACGGAAGGAGAGGGAGCTACAGGAGATTGAACCGGAGAACGCTCAGTTCGCATGTGGTGAAGTCCCGTGAACATGTTGTAGAGGGTGGGAGGAAGGGCCAACGTGCTCATATTGTGACGGACCATATTGTGGTTGAGGATTAGATGCCGAGACAGGGAGTAGAGGAAAGGGACGGGGGGGGACGGGACGAGGAAGAGCCTTGTCTTCTAGACATGTGACCTCCACGCTTAAACCGACAAATAGGAAGGTTATGCGAATATGTAAAGAACTATTGACATGTATTACTTAACACATAATGATGTACATAACTAAGCTTACCATTTTGATGGAAAGACTGAGAAAATGTTTCCTTGAAATGAGCCAATGTCGAGTATTTATGACGTGCAATTTCCTACAAACAAATATACTATGAATCCCATTTATTTTGATGTGAAACATCAATATATGAGCACGATATGGGTGGCCACAGGTATCAAACATCACTATATGAATCGTGATGCATTTTCATTAAATTTTTTTTACCACGCATAAAAATTTAAATTTCACTAAAAGTGGGTGGCCACAAATATTCTAAGTCATTCAGAAAGTTTTGTAAGAAATAAATTATTATTATTGTTAAATTTTTTTTTTTGGGAGCTAAAAAAAATTTCACTAAAAGTTGGTAGCCACTGATATTCTAAGATATTCTCAGTAAAGTTTTGAAATTTTAAAATTTTAAGAATTTTTAAATTATTAATTTTAATATAAAAATTTTTCCGTGAAAAAAAAAATTCCATACTAAAATTGGGTGGCCACAGGTAGTCTAAGTTTATTAGATAAAGTTTCCCAAATTTTAGTCCTTCTTTATTTTAATAATTTTTAGGGCACGTTAAAAAATTAAATATAACTAAAAAGTGGGTGGCCATAGGTATTATTATAAGCCATTCCGTGAAATTTTGGAAAATTTTAAATTTAATTTTTTTTTTGCCATCTAAAGAAATTTAAATTTCACTGCAAGTTGATGGCCACATGTTTTCTAGGCAATTCTGTGCATTTTTTAAATTTTATATTTTTGTAATATTTCTTCACAAAAAAAAAAATTTCCCTTACAATGGGTGACCACATTTATGTTAAGCCATTTTATCAGGTTATGGAAATTTTAAAATTTTTAATAATTTTTTCCCGGAACGTTAAAAAATCTAAATTTCACTGAAAGTGGGTGGGCACTATTTTTTTTTTGCAATTTTGTGACATTATGAAATTTTAGTTTGTTAAAAATTTTAAAAAACTTTTACGGTCAAATTTCATATTTGTTGTCAGCATATACCGCTTTTTTTTAATTTTCCATAATTTTCCATGATTTTTTATAGAATTGTTTAATTTTCAAGCATTTTCTGTGAAAACGCTTAATCAATTATCCTATCGTCATTTAACGCTTAATCATCCACATAATAAACAAATTAACCAGTCGACCATCGATCAAAGCAACATGCAATCCTAAAATCGACCCGTAATTTAGCCAATGAAAAGTAATCCTAAATAATCCCTAATCAAATCCGACTAATTACCTAATTATACTAACTAGGGGTTAGAGAGTTGACTTACTTGGTTCAAGGACAACAAAAAAATAAAAACGAAAATGGGTACGCTAAGAGAAAAATATATATAGCCAAACAAAGGAATTTTCACTATATCACATGACATAATAAAATATGTCATAAATAATTTATCAAATTAATTTGATTTTATTTATTTATTTATTTGTGAATTTGTATCAAATTAATTTGATTAAAATAATTAAGAAAATGATAATTATTATGTATATATAAATATATATTTAATATATAATGTGTCTCAACGTGTCGAAATTCTTTACTTTTCGAAAAATGACATATCGACGTGTCGATCGCGGTCTTATATCGATCGTGTTATGTTATGTCGTGCTAGATGTCGATATCGGTGCAATATAGGTTATAAATAGATGGCTTGTTCCAAAGCTTACATAGACCGTACAGTACTTAACATGAAACCGACGAAGACTCTCTTTTCACGGGTAATGAGTGAGCAATTTCTCGTTGTGATCCATCGAGTTTGGTGTATATATAACATAAAATAACATAGGCTTGTGCCTTGTACTGCTTTTAGTGATCACAGCTGGGGGAGTGTCCATCAACGATGACGCAAGTGCTCAGCTTTTCCAAAGCTTTTGGCGGTCATCTTGAGCACATTCATTGGCCCGAATTCCTTCCAGGTGGCAGCTTCTTGGAAAACAGCTGCTAGGGTTTGCCATTTTGGACTCCTAGGCACAGCTAACCAGAGAACTCCGTGTCTCCATGCATCAATCAATTAATTAATCTTGCGGGCAGATTCATTTATATTTCCCGAAGGAGAGAAAGCACTGTAAAATATTTCAAAAGAAAAAAATTGCTGTTAGGTAACATCCGTCATTGAAATCGATCGACGTGATAAGAGAAAAAGATTATCTTCTCATGGCATTCGATCATTTGTCAAAGTCAGAAGCATGACTAATTTTTCTAATGAAGATATTAACAATTAAAATACTGTAAGTTTTAAATAACAATAATGGAAAAAATTATTCCCAAATCTTCGCATGGATATTTGTATCTTAAATGGTTTTACGTATTAGTCAAGTGCAGGTGTGATGATGCGCGTGCAATTCTTTTATTCCTTAGTGCAAAAGCATCGATCGCGGGCAATGGAGCTAGCTCTCTCTCTCTTCGAAGCTTGATTTGGATTTAGGGGCAAGCTTGAAGCCCAAGTTTGAAGTTTCTATCTTGACTTTCGAGAATGGTACTATGAAGTATAAATTTTTATTTTGCCTAAAGAAGGGGAAAGCTAGGAACCCTTTCTATTGACTTCATGCTGAATTTCTTCCCCGTTTTCTATTGACCCAACTATACCAAAGAATTAATAAATTCAATATAGCCTCCTCTTGGAAGGCCGAAAAGTTGTTCTCTAAGCAATAAGTTGTACGTAGTGGATTCACATGATTTAGATTCATTCGTCTAGATGGAATGCTTAATTTTCTTGGGAAAGTTGAAGGTCATCACCGAAGGACGACCATGGTTGTTTGTTAAATCAAGCAAAGCCTTGAACAGATTACAAATGTTTAATGGAGGATGGTTCGTCTAATGGAATATGAGCAACAAGAGCTATACTGATAATTGACAAGTTTAAAAAACAATATAAGACACCTCATTTATGGTCGTACTCTTTAGTTGGACAAAAAAAAATGAAAACCGATCAATAGATCTAGAAATAGTTGATCAAGTATTTGTGGGCCGACATAGATGAGGACATGAATCTACTAAATATCATGAGCACAACTTACAAGCTATCATTTAGAAATTAACTCCGTCCATTGTTTCATTGGCAACTACATTTAATTTCACGTACCATGGCAAAGAATATCTAACCGATAACTTCGTGGAAACCTCGATTTCCAGCTGAGAAATACGACGGGTTTCATCCTAGAATTTCCTGGTGACTGACAAGATTATCGGACTTTTCTCTCTATCGTGGTTGGTCTTTGTCCTAATAAAACCACGACCGCATTAAATGCAAAGACAGCTTCTCCACTTGGAACCAAAGAACCATGACTTTGACTTCATTTGTCATTTTGCAATTTGTCGGCAGATTAATCGAGTTTGGTATTAGAAGCATTTATTTTTCTCAACTAGTTGAGGTTTCATTTCTACGAACCTTCCTTAGTGAGTGCTATTGCATGAAGGGGACATTGTCCGCAGGTCTTCAAAGAAGAAGACACGTCCAACTAAATCGACCGTTGGTAGATGGAATTACGAAAGCAAGGTTCATCTCTTTTTCTTTTTCTTTTTTTATTCGTTTAGGCTAAAAGAAACAACAATGATAGACCAGAAAGCAATCCCCTAAGAAGCATGGACTGTTTCCTGGTTTTGTGCCAATAAAAAAATCGACACGAACGTCTTCCCAGGAGGTGTATACACGTGTACCATATCCTATGCCGGCCTTGGCCGGCATCATGAGTCAATTATTACTTCGCTAAGTCTACGAGATTCCTAAGCAAGGGGATCCGGAGAGGTATATATGAATAATCTCGTGGGAATATTCGAGACAAAAAGTCAAACGCCGTTGCAAAAAAAAAAAAAGAAACAGAAGAAAAAGAAAAGACATTATGATATACTTCTTGTCAAAGAAAAAAGTTCATGCCGGTGACTAGATCCATCGTACACACTTGGACATCGTCACTTTCTATTTAACGGGAGGATTATCAAAATAGTCATAAACCTATTGTAATTGTGCAAATTTGATATTAAAATTTTTTTTTCGTCAATTGAGTACTAAATCTTTTGCATTTTGGCCAATTTAGTCCATCTAGATAATTTTGACTGGAAACCACTAACATGGATGACGGCCGTCCTACGTAACGCAAACGGCTCTAACGTGTACATTCTTCAATAATATTTTAATAATTTTTAGAATTATTTATTTATTTATTTTCTTTCTTTTTTTTTTTCTTCCCTTCTTCCTCTAGCCGATCGCCAAACCTTGGCGACCGGCCAGAGGCGAGGGCCAACTAGGTTGACCTCACCCGCTTGGCAATGGCAAGCCTCTCCAGTGGTTGGTGAGGTCGACCTCAACAACCCTCGCCTCTGGCCGGTCGCCGAGGTCCGATGACTGGCTGGGGAAGAAGGAAAGAAAAAAAAAAGAAAGAGAAAGAAAAGAAACAAAAGGAAAAATAATTTAAAAATAAAGAATTCGAAAAATATTAAAAATTATTAAAAATTATCCACGTCAAAACCGGCTGTGCCACGTAGGATGGCCGACGTCGATGTTAGCAATTTTGAGTCAAAATTGGCCAAATGGATTAAATTGACACGCATGTAAAAGGTTTACAACTCAATTGGCCAAAAAAAAAAAGGTTTATGATTGAATTGGCACAATTGCAATATATTTATGATTTTTTTGATAATTTTCCCCTAATTTAATCAATGAAGTAATAAAGCAACAGATGATATCGTCATCGCGTTGCCCAAATGGAATCTTACCTCTTAATATAGGTGTTTTTAGAGGAAGGTAAATAATTGTTTGCACGTATTTGCAAGGGTACTTTATGGGCTACATGGATACTACAGTATTGTCATGACCTATGTTTGAATCGACCGTTTATAGGTATTAACTAATATAAGATAAGAGCATTTCATTGTATCATCGTTTTTAAACTAAGATTTGGTGATATGTACATTAATTAGTTTTTCTATGCAAGACCAAATCTACTTGCCCGCTCCAATAAAAATGTTGCATGTAACAATCCACGACACTCTAGGGTTAAATAAGGAGGAGATGGAAGTGGATTGAAGAATAGTAGTTGAAGTATTCCCTAAAGTCAAGAACATAGACGTAGTCACGAACATGTGCTTTCTATGCAAGACCAAATCTATTTGCCCGCTCCAATAAATAGGTTGCATGTAAAACCGACGACACTCTAGGGTTAAATATGCAGGAGATGGAAGTAGATTGAAGAATAGTAGCTGTAATATTTTCCTAAAATCAAGAGCACGAAGGTAGAAACTCAAGTGGAAAAATTAAGTTATTTCGGCATTTAATATTAAGTTATTTCCACTTGAAGAGGGGCGATTTTCAATTTGGATCGATTAAGCAAACCAAATAACACGTAAAGGACTGGGAAAGATTTAGATCTAAATACCAAAACACGTTAGCGATAAAAAAATATTAATTCATGCATTCTCCTATGGACGTAACATTCATAGTATAAATAATTAAAGATATTTGGGGAAGATTTTCCTATGATATCAGTCGCTATCCTGTCTTAATATTAACAAACACAGGAGAAAGCAAAAGGTCCAGAGAAAAGGGATACCCAAAAAGATAATCCTTGTTATTATAAGTCTATTTTTATTTTTTCTTTTTTTGGGCATGGCCTATTGCCATCTCAACAAAGACATGACAGCTCCTCGAATTCATTGAACTCGGTCGCAGGAAAAATGGGTCGTTGTTCATGTACTTAATGTAGAAGAAACTCTAAGAACAATGGTGAGTACATGCAGGAAGAACATTCTACAAAATAACTCAATAAATGACTCAGAAAAAGATCTACGTGTGTACTTACACACAAACCGGCCGGTACTCGCCGACGACCGCCACGCATGACCCGGAAAGTCAATTTACCTGAAGTTGAAAGTACACATCCAAACATGTATATCGCTCAGTTCCTTAGTATTCACCAGTCTAGGTTTATCAATAGGAAGCTACGACCGATTCGAGCACTGTCAACACTTCTGACCGGAGATCTGGTCTATTCCTTCTGCTCATCTCGCAGCACCTCAAAGCCAAATGAGCCAACTCCTTGGCCAGCATATAGGGCCACTCTCCAGCCAGTGGATCCAAGATGGCCTCCAAAGCCCCTGCACTAATTGCACTTTGCACTTCCTTCGCTATACCAAAGGCGGGCCTCCTGGTCATGCACCATGGAAAGGAACGGATCACCAATAACTCCGTGGAAAAGTCCATTTTTTTTGGTCGAAAAATGCTAGGACAACTTCTCTATACAAAAATGGAGCCCATGGTCGCTTTAGATTCCATTTGTAACATTTAATCGTGGCACCGCTATGCTTGGGCCACCAAATGAATTTACAATAAATTTGGGAAATTTTATTTTCACTAAATTCGATTTTTGGTGGATGGGATTAGGAAAGCCCCGAATAGATCTTCATCTCACTTTTATTTGATTTGGCTAGAAGAAACAACAAGAATTAACAGAGCGACCCCCAAAAAGCATTGACTTTTTCCTTATTTTATGTCATTAAAAGAAAATCGACGAACGTCATTGAAATATATATTTGTAGTCCTGTTAAAATTAAGTGGACGAAAAGGTTGGTATATAATGTGTTCACCAAGCTAAAATACATTGTATATCTACGAGATTTCTAAGCAAGGAAATTCCGAGAGGTATATACGAATAATCTTGTGGGTGTATTCGAGACCAAAAGTCAAACGCCATTGCAAGAAGGAATCATCCCAACATACTTCTTTTCAAAAAAAGAAAAAATTGAAGTTTATGTCATATCAAATGTCGGCTAAATACTGTATCCTATAGAGTTATACTAGGTCCATCATGGTTTTCCAATTCCATGGGCTTTTCACTATGACTCTCCAACAAACATCTATACGGCGTCACTTTTGATTTAATTAATGAAGTAATGAGAAACATATGATATCTCCATTACTTTGCCCGATTGACTCTTACCTCTGAAAATTGGTGTTTTTAAGAGGAAAGTGAATTATTGTTTGCATGGATTTGAGAAGAAACTCTTTGGGCAGCATGGTAGGGGTGAGCTCGATTTTAGGGTAGAATGGGAACTAGAGAATCAGACCCACCGATTGGCAAGGGCGGCTCTCGCCCGCCCAGATGAGGGCCACCCCGCCCACCCAGGCAGGGGGGGCCGCCGACGCTAGTGAAGGCAGCTCACCGAGGCCGACAATGTTGTCACGCGATGGCTACAAAGAGGAAGAGAGAAAAGAAAAAGGAAAAGAAAGAAAAAGACAAAATTGCCCCTATTTTGGCGTCTAAAAATGTCTCACGGTCGCCGGCCAGCGAACATTTGGCCTACCGGCGAGCTGGGTCCTTATTTGAGACTAGTTTGGGCACTTTGGGTCCTTAATTGAAAGTTTGTTCACTTAGGATCCTTTTTGAAAAAAGAGACCCATTTTGGGTCCTTAATTGACATTTTCCCTTACTTTGCTTAACTTGTCATATTTGGGTATTGTTGACACTTAATTTTTAGCGTATTTTTTTAAATTTTTTCTGAAAAATCACAAAATTAGGATTAAGAACCTTGGCCAAGCTTAGGAACCTATTTCCAAACTAAAAATAATTTATTAGAATTTTTCCTTAATTGCTTTAAACCAAAATAAGAGAGAAAATTGAGAAACATAGCAAATGGAATCCAAAAATTCCATAAAAATATTCATTAGTCTTATTTTAAATCCAATTTCATCGCTACAGCATCAATTTTATAAAATTTCAATTGGGAATGTGTTTTTTCCAAAATCTGGTAAAATCAAGCTCAAATTGAACGAAAAATTCAATTGAACAATTTCTAGTCATTTCTAGGCCATAGTGTCTTCACAACAAATGATTCTGGGACCTTGAATTGCATATTGGTCTGTCCAATTTCATGATTTAATAGAACAATTGAAAAATCCCAAAAATCAATTGAAAATTAGGGATTTAAAACCTAAATTGGGAATCTTGGTCAATTTGAAATTTTCAAACCAAGAGAGCATCATTCTTAGGGTTAATCAGGCATGGGTAATTCTATTTTGGCATTAATTTTTCTCAATCAGGTCATCTGGATACTGAATTAAACAAAAACCACAATTAACCCAAGTTCAAATTTGGGAATTTTGGGTTTAATTGTAATAAAAATTAGGAAAAATCCTATATTTGGATGAAAAACGTGTCAAGGAATTCAATTTTTGGGTTAAATTTGAAAAATTGGGTCAAAATGAGGTCTAATTTGCAACACCCGGGTCTTTCGGGTTGACCCGATCAACCCAACCTAGGTCGGCTTTCTCCTTCGCCCAACTGGGCAGTACGCGAGAAAAAAGAGAAAGATCTTCCCCTGACCCGTGACTTTACCGACTTACCCCAGCCATATCAGTACGTGTTAAACCATATTAACAACTGGAGAATCTCTAGATGGCGTGGCTGATCGGTTACAACCGATTTAGAAATTGATGGAACGATTTTTGGGCGGGCAATCGGGCTAGAAAAGAGAGAAGAAACATTATCTTGTGCAGAGGAGATGTTGGATGATATTCCAGAGAGAGAGAGAGAAGGAGAGATTTCTAGTGAGAGAGGGAGTTGAGGCTCCCAACACCGAGCCATCAGCGCTTTTCCAGCGGAAAAGAGCAGGCAAATCGGCCTAGACAGTGACCCTCCTCACTTGAGACAATTGGTACAAGGCTGGTCATAGGTGCTTGAAAATCAAGCTCGGTTGGTGTGTCCAGACGTTCTCCGACGAGGCCGAGGCCACCAGCTTGGAGTTAAAGTGCTAAGGAAAAGTTCAACAGTTGCCACTTGCCTCGGAAACTTCATTTGATCCTTCGATGAAGCAGGTAAAGTATCATTCTTATCATTGTTTTGGCAAAATTCCAGAATTAAGTTTTATCTTAATCACACTTAATTGTGCAATGTTTTCTACGATTTTGAGTTTCTGGATATTTAAAACATGCTTCTAAGCATGTTCTTTGTTTGATTGCAAAACTTGGATTGACTGTGCATTAAACGAGTCGGCCTCCATTGTTAAACCCCGTCCAAGCTTCCAAACCCTGCTGAAGCATTTCCTACGGCCTACGGCCAATCAAGTTAGTGTCATTAAACGAGTCGGCCTCCATTGTTAAACCCCATCCAAGCTTCCAGACCCTACTGAAGCATTTCCTACGGCCTACGACCAATCAAGTTAGTGTCCCTGATTCTCTGTGAATGTCTTGAATGATGTATGAACGATAGAAATCGGCTAGGACGTCTTGTATGTTGATCTAAATGTTAGATGAACATGTTAAGATAGTTGTGGTTTAGCCTTTTTAGGTTTTATTTTGGTCGGCCAGCGAAGGTTCGGCGGCGAATCGGTGAGCTGATGTTGATATAGGATGATGTAGGCTCGGTGCATAACCCAAAACCATGTCTTGAAACACAATGGAAGGTCGCCGAATATCAATCCAAAGTTGCGGCCTCAAAAACGATTAAGCTCGGATCATGCCCACCACATGCTTGGTGAAATGCCGCTATGAATAGGGGCCAAACGGCACCGTTTCGACATCGTGCTCATTGGGGTAGTAGCCGTGTCGATGCTAGTCGATTCGGCTTGGCCAGATCGGTCTGAACCAGTTAGCCCAGTTCAATCCCCTCGGTAGGGAAAATTTAAAAAAAAATAAAAACTATAAAAATCAATAAAAAAATACATAAAAATTCTAAAAAATTTGAAAAATATAAAATTTTTAAAATTGAAAATTTTAAAATTTTGAAAAAAAAAATTGAAAATTCAATAAAAATTTTAGAAAATCCAAAATTTTCAGAAATTCAGAAAATTCAAAGAAAATTGAAATTTCTGAAAATTTTTATAAAAGCCTAAAAAATTCAGAAAATCAAACAAAAAATGTGAAAAATTGAGAAAATACAAAAAAATTGGAAAATCTCAAAATCCCATAAAAATTTCAATATTTCAAAAAAAAATTCAAAGAAATTTTTAGAAGGTAAAAGAAATCAGTTCTCGGGAAAAGAAATTCTCAGAAATTTTTCCAAAAAAAAAAATTCAAAAATTCTTAGAATGGCTCACAAATACCGTGGCCAACTTTTGCAAGTGAAATTAGAATTTTTTGAAGTGTCTAAATGGCATTTTTTGGAATGCCTTGGTTTAAGAGTTAAAAGGGGTTTTTACCCCTAACAAACCATAAAACAATACAAATCAATGAATGAACAAGCCTTTAGGGCTTTTTTGGGGTTTGGGTGTTTAGAATTGTTCTTTTTAGACACAATTTAGGATTGCTTTGCTTGATTGCAATTGATTGTGTTGTTAATGATGATTGATTGATTTTCCACGATTAGAATGGCTAGAATTAATAGATAGACTTCGGAAACTCGTGTAACATGGTAGACACATCGTATCATTTTAGGTATCAAAAGGGCGTTAAAGATCTCCATTCAGGATCATTAGCGTAACCAAGTCCCTTTACTCAGAATCTCTAGTTTGTAGAATCGTGATATTTTTCCCGCACCTCGATTAAGTTTTTAGTCAACCTACCAATAATGACTAGTAGCGACTCCAAATTGAAAATTTAGATTGAATAGAAAGACAAAAGTTACAACCTGCTGTCATGTGAGGTATGGTCTGGGAGAGGCCCCCGTTTGTCTAGTGATGGGATGTCTATAGGACATTTGGGCAAAATATCCATATCGGACCCTAGAATGTTATTTTCGCCAAAATTGATCGTTGGTGAATGGAATTAGGAAAGCTCCAAATAAATCTCCATCTCATTTATATTTGTTCAAGCTAAACGAAAAAATGAGAGTTCAGAAAACGATCCCCTAACCATGGCTCCACCATTCCGAGTCTTTTTTATATTTCAGTCAACTTCTTGGGAAATATTTTCCAGAAATGTTATATTTTTCGTGAAACGAACAGAGCTAAAGAGTTTTTTCCACATCAAATATAGGGTTGCTAGATCCTTTCATCATAGTTTACCAATTCCATGAGCTCTTTTACTTTCACTCCTGATTTAATTAATGAAGCAATGAGCAACAGATGACATCTTCATCAGCTTGCCCGAATATAATTTTACGTTTTAATATTGGTGTTTCTGAGAGGAAATTGAATAATTGTTTGCATGTATGTGAGAAAAAAACTTTTCGGCTGCATTGATACTAGAACTTTATCATGACCTATCTTGGGTATTGACTGCCCTTGGGTATTAAGTAATATAAGATTGGAGCATGTAATTATCTTTTCGTTTTTATGATAAGATTAGGTGATATTCACATTAAGTAATTTTTCTGTCCAAGACCTAATCTCCTGCCTGCTCCAATCAAACAGTAGCATGTATCTATTGACATCACTCCAACGGTTAAATATGGAGGAGATGGAAGAGGGTGAAGAATATAAGCTGTAATATTCCCTAAGGTCAAGAACATAGAGATAGAATTTCAAATGGAAATGAGAGAGAGGAAGTCTAGCACGCAAAGAACACGAAAGAATCGGATTTTATATAACGAAATGCTTGAGTACGCGTTCTACGATGAATACTATTATTATAAGATAATAAATTAAAGATATTTAAGGAAGATTTTCCCATGATGTTAGTCGCTATCCTGTCTTAATATTAAGGTCCACATGAGAGAAAGACAGAGGAAATGGTCCAAAGAAGGAGGGGCACGGCATGTTGCCATCTCGAACAAGGACAGCTGCCCGAATTGACTATTCTTCACTCAAAACGGTTTGAAGCTAAGTTCATGTGCAGAAAAAGATGCCCTGAAGATTGATAATCATATTATATTTCTCACCTTTTCCAATATTAAAACTTGAATTTTTATCCTATAACAATATTCCTAAAAAGAATTCAGATCTCGAAATATTTTTATCTTTCCATACATAGCTATACAATTCCTTTGTATTGTATATTTTTTTATTGAGAAAACCTCATAATATATTTTGAAGTTGACAAAACTATTCATGATTTGTATCGATCTTGATAAACGCAAGAAGTGTTTATGTTACAAGCAATATTCAAACTAGAAGGATTCTTTATGACTGAAAAACCTACATGAACAAGTTTAGAAGAATGGATAGTTCATATTAACTTAGAAGTGTCAAGGTTTTATGTTTACAATATCTACATAACTATTGTTGTCAAAATATATTGGTTAAAACAGCTGATCATATTCAAGAAGCCAGAAACAACGAATTGCGTGGATATCAACAAGGTAACTGCATGAATATCAGCAAGGCAAGTGTTGAATATCAACAAGGCAAATGCCAAATAATACCAGGGAAAATGCTGGATAATATTAGCAAGTGCCTCTGGATAAAATCCTGCGCGATCTCGTGGTAGACTTCCCTGCACTTGTCTACTGTCTACTGCCATCCTTGGAGGGGAAGGTTCTATTCCACGAGGTCTATTCGTCAAGAGTTGTCCGTCGTATGTTGATTTTTACTTGGATGAAATTCATTTTGTCAATGCGGAAGGACAACAATGGTCGTCCAAAAACACTACATGCCCCTCACGGAATTGTACCAACGGAAATGCAGTTAAGTCGAGCAAAGCCTTAACGTTAATCTTCGCTACGGGTAAAATCTTAAAAAAAAATGCCAATCTCGGCCGTCCTTGGACCTTCTCCGCCTCTGTCGTTTGTCCTGTCATCGCAGCCGTCCATGAAGTGGGCCCATGTTGCTGTCGCGGGTCCCACGATGACCAAGATTAACGGTCTTGGTTGCTCCGTACGGACACAGAGTCGTGTGGGGATCAGCGGACGAGGGAATGCATCGAAAGATCCGACCCGTTTCTAGATGACTTGTCGCTAGATGGCTGTTCATCTGTTTTTTTATCGTCCTATAGTTTTTCGTGACAAGTATTTAACCGTATAGTTATAGTCTTTTCGCTAGTCGTGCTTTCGAGCCGATTAAGTTCCATTAACTATAGAATAAGGCCTTCGATCAGATTAAGAATATTAAATAGAGAATGGTTCGTTTGCTGAAATATGGATAACAAGGCTACATTGATAATGGACAAGTTTAAAAACATGCAAGACGCCTCTTTTATGGTTGCGCTATTTAATCAGACCAAAAATGAAAGCCAATCGATCGATATGGAAACAATTGTTTGAAATTTATGGCAAGACATAATGAGGACATGAACCTAGTAAATATCACAAACACAAACTTACTACCTATCATGTAGAAGTTAATTTTATCCGTTGTTTCTTTGGCAAGTAACCCTAGCATAGGCAACTAACTCTGTACATGTTGCAATTAATGTCATTCTGAAATTGAGAGACTTAATTTTATACTCCATGGCATGGTACATGTGACTAGTAACTTCGTCGAAACCCCCATTTGCCGCTAAAAAATACGACGGATTTCATCCTAGAGTTTTCCAATCGATGAAAGATTATCGGATTTTCTTCTCTCTTTTTTTGGTTGGTTTATTAGATGCTAAGACAACTTTTGTACTCGAAGATGGAGCCCCTAATCTCTTTAGATTCCAATCACTCTGGCTTCACCTGTCATTTAGCAATGTGTCGGCAGATGATCCAGCCTAAGTAGCAACCAGTTCTGGGAACCTTTCCTTAGTGATGGGGTCGCACGTCTATTACATGAAAGGGATCTTGTCCGCAGCTCTTCAAAGAATAAGCCACGTCCAACTATTTTCTATGGGGAACCGCCATTCTGGGGCCACCAAATTAGCTCGAAAAATTAATTCCCGGAATTTTATTCTCACCTATATCGATCATTGGTAGATGAAATTAAGAAAGTTCCAAATATATCTTCATCTCATTTTTTGGTTATTTAGGTTGAAAGAAACACTAAGAGTTGAAAATTTGCATCGTGGCACCACCATGCCACAAGGCCACCAAATGAATTTTGCAATTAATTCATCAGATTTATTTGTCACCAAGCATCGATTGTTGGTAGATGGAATTAGGAAAGCTCCAAATAAATCTTCTTCTCATTGTAGGCTAAAAGAGACGATAAGAATTCATCGAACGATCCCCTAAACATGGTACCACTATTCTTGGCCCACCGAATGAATTTAACATCAATTCCTAGAATGTTTTGCCAAAATCGATCGTTGGTAAATGGAATTAGGAAAGCTCCAAATAAATCTCCATCTGATTTTTTTTATTTGTTCAAGCTAAATGAAACAGTGATAGTTCAAAGAGCGATCCCCTAACTGTGTCTCTACCAGCCGAGTCTTTTTCATATTTCAGCTGAACATTGAAAAATTGCCTCATTTTCCTGGATAATAGGTTCTCGGGAAACATTTTCCAGAAATGTTCTATTTTTTGGAAAACAAACGGAGTCAAAGAGTTTATTCCACACCAAATTTGGGGTTGCTAGATCCTTTCATCATAGTTTAACAATTCCATGAGCTCTTTTACTTTCACTCCTGATTTAATTAATGAAGCAATGAGAAACAGATGACATCTTCATCAGGTTGCCCAAATATAATTTTACCTTTTAATATTGGTGTTTCTGAGAGGAAATTGAATAATTGTTTGCATGTATGTGAGAAAAACCTTTTCCGCTGCATTGATACTAGAACTTTATCATGATCTATCTTGGGTATTGACTGCCCGTGGGTATTAAATAATATAAGATTGGAGCATGTAATTATCTTTTCGTTTTTATAATAAGATTAGGTGATATTCACATCAAGTAATTTTTCTGTCCAAGACCTAATCTCTCCTGCCTGCTCCAATCAAACAGTAGCATGTATCTATTGACATCACTCCAACGGTTAAATATGGAGGAGATGGAAGAGGGTGAAGAATATAAGCTGTAATATTCCCTAAAGTCAAGGACATAGAGATAGAATTTCAAGTGGAAATAAGAGAGAGGAAGTCTAGCACGCAAAAGATTCGGATTTTATATACCGAAATGCTTGAGTACGCATTCTCCGATGAAAACTATCATTATAAGATAATAAATTAAAGATATTTAAGGAAGATTTTCCCATGATATTAGTCGCTATCCTGTCTTAATATTAAGGTACACAAGAGAGAAAGACAGAGGAAATGGTCCAAAGAAGGAGGGGCATGGCATGTTGCCATCTCTAACAAGGACAGCTACCCGAATTGACTATTCTTCACTCAAATCATTTTGAAGCTAAGTTCAAGGGCAGAAAAAGATGCCCTGAAGATTGATAATCATATTATATTTCTCACCTTTCCAATGTTAAACCTTGAATTTTTATCCTATAACGATATTCCTAAAAAGAATTCAAATCTCGAATTATTTTTATCTTTCCATACATAGCTATACAATTCCTTTGTATTATATATTTTTATTAAGAAAACCTCATACTATATTTTGAAGTTGACAAAACTATCCATGATTTATATCGATTTTGATAAATGCAAGAAGTGTTTATGTCACAAGTAATATTCACGCTGGAAAGATTCTTTATGACTGAAAAACCTACATGAACAAGTTTAGAGAATGGATATTTCATATTAACTTAGAAGTGTCAAGGTTTTATGCTTACAATATCTACATAACTATTGTTGTCAAAATATATTGGTTGAAACAATTGATCATATTCAAGAAGCCAGAAACAACGAATTGCGTGGATATCAACAAGGTAACTGCGTGAATATTAGCAAGGCAAGTCTTGAATATCAGCAAGGCAAATACTGAATAACACCAGGGAAAATGCTGGATATTAGCAAGGTGCTAAATATGTACTATGATAGCTGAATATTAACAGAATACCTATACTACTTGCGATAAAGGTCTTGTCCCAATTTACAAGATTAATAATTTGAGATATTTTATTACATTCTTAATAGCTTGTGATATGATATGGATACCTTCTTCAAAAGATCTTGATTAATTAACAATCTTAAAGATTGTCCTCATGGAATATTGAATTGTGCGAGATATCTTAGTTGATTGACAACCATTTTAAATGCAAAATTCTTTCCTTTGCTGAAGCACTCCATTTTTGGGAACCAAAGTTTGATTGTTTGGGCGACCAAATATACGGGAACTCTAATTGATTGCAACCTAATCTTCTCAACAATTGTCCAATGGGTAGATTGGAGATTGATCCTCTTAAAGATTGTCGAATGGGAAGTTTGGAAGATAAGGAGTATTAAAAAAAGACCAAGGCACCCAAGAGGATACAAGATCAAGAGTTCACAATTTCAAATTTTGAGAGAGCTTCACATATTTTCATTTGTCTTCCGTGAGCATACTGGTAATCTTTTGATACGTGTTGGCAATATTTTAAGTGTGTGCTTAGGTTGAAATAGCTTGATTATAAGCAGCACCTGCTTTGTTACGATCATAACTTCTCAACGATTGACTAGTGGAATTCAGTTGAAAGAATGTTAGCGTGAGAAAGTGGACATAAGCTTACACTAAAGCCGAACCACTATAAAAGTTGTGTGCATTGTGTTCTATCTCTTTGTTCATACTCAATCACCGCTTGATAGATACACTGCACGGCACTACTTCAATATTACCAGAACTTGATTGTATTCATATTCTGTTTTACCCGACTACTCTGTTATCGAACTTGGCCCTATCAATTCTGCACTATTTTGCCAAGATTTTTTGAAATCACCTATTCACCCTCTCTAGGCGATATTGTTAGCCAACATAATTTTTAACCATAAATTCTTTTAACATTTTGATTATTCGAATAAGTCATAATAGAATGATTTTGTTTAACTTTTGAATGTCAAGTTTTTGCCTATAGGTAACACGTGTATATTTTGTTATATAATATAGTAGATATTAACATGCCAAGGTTATATGATGATAGTGGTTTCATGCCAATAGTGTTTTATCACTATTTATTTTCACATAATTTTGATAACTCGGTGTTGTGTTGGAAAGAAAATTCTCCATGGATGTGGACCTCTTAATAACGATTTTCAAAGAAATCTGCACCCAGTCGTACCATCAAATATTTGCTTAAGGAGTGAGCTGCTAGTTTTAACATCACTGTTGCCATTGTCATCCGTCCTAAGAAACATCAACCTAAGAAACATCAAGATTACGAGATGAGATCGTAGTGATAATTGAGCTCAACCAAAACCTTAGATCAAACATAGCCATTCTAATTACTCTTTGGCAGATGTATAATTGGATTTTACTTGGCTAAGTCAGGAACTTTGTTCCGTTTAACAGTCCATAGGCACTTGGGTTCACGTCCTCTTCCTTTCCTCATCACCAGAAGACTACACTCACAAGTTACAAACTACAAATTTCACGTTCCTTTCGAACCATTGAGGCGTCACTGATCATGACCAGAGATAGATGATGCAAAGACACCCTCTCGTTTTTTCTCATAGTGCATGCAATAACTTTTAATGTATGGCATATGCCCGACACAATGGAAAAGGTATCAGAAAAGTCCTAAATCTTTTGCATTTGTGCCAATTTAGTCCTAAACATTTTTTATGCCAATTAAATCCTAAACCTTTTGCCTTTGTGTCAATTCAGTCATTCCACCTAATTTTAACCGGATATTGCAGACGTGGACACCAGCCGGCCTATGTGGCACCGCCGGCGCTGACATAAACAATTTTTAATAATATTTTGATATAATTTTTAAATATTTTTTCTAATTTTTTCCTTTTTTTCTTTTTTTCCTATCCTTTCTTCTACCTTTGGTTGGTGATTGGACACCAGACACCGGCTACCGACCATGGCCTCGCCTAGGCGAGGTGAGGCGAGACTTTCATCGCTTGAACGAGGCCACCGTCGCCCGCCATAGGCGAGGCCCGACCAACCCTCACATGGGTGAGCCATGGTGAGGGCAGGCAAGGCCAGGCGAGGGTCGGCCTCACCAGGCCAGATTTAGCTAGGTCGGCCCTCACCTAGGCCACGGTGACCTCGTCGAGCATCGCCAGGCACGCCCTCACCCAGGTGAGGGTCGGCGGGCCTCACCTGTGGCTGGCGACGGTGGCCTCGTCTAGGGGACGGTGGCCTCATTTGGGTACGGCGGCCTCACCCTTCCCCGACAAGGCCAGGTGGCCGGCCATGGCCAGTGGGTAGAGGTGGGTGTCTAGTCACCGGCCAAAGGTAGAAGAATAGAGAGGAAAAAAATGAAAAGTCAGAAAAAAATATTTTAAAAAATCAAAAAATATATTATTAAAAATTATGCGCGTCTGTGCCGGCAGTGCCATGCGCACCGATCGACGTCCACATTAGCAATATCTGGCCAAAATAAGCCAGAAGGATTGAATTGGCACAAAGACAAAAGGTTTAGGACTCAATTGGCGTTAAAAAAGGTTTATAATTAAATTGATACTGACACAAAAGATTTAGGACTTTTTTGACACTTTTCCCCTGACATCACATTCTATAGTTTTTAAACCGCTATCCTAGTCGTCCAACACATATAGGATAGATGATGCAAGCATAACCTCCTCTCCTTTTTTTTTGGAACAAGGATACTACAAGTTTCAAAACTTGTGTACGACACTCACTTTAGTGCCAAAAGTTTACGCCGAATCCTCTTAAGTGCCAACTCTGGTAATTTGACCGGATATCCGACGTAACATTTTTTTATTAATTTCGAGACCAATGTGGCTCACCGGAGGTTTAGTCAACATTTTTTTATTTTAAATAATGTTTTTTTTCTATTTTCCTTTTCTTTCTTTTTTTTTTCTTTTTTTTTTTCCTTTTCGATCTTTCTTTTTCGGTTTCTTTTCACCTAGCGACCCAATTTCGAGAAGGGCTAGGCGTGGGCCTGGCCGACCATGGATGAGGTCGGCCCTCGCTAGATCTGGGCGAGGAGCCAGCAATGCTAGCGAGAAGCGGGCTAGGCATATCACCGGCAAGGGTCGCCTCGGCCAGGTTGGATGGCCATCTGCCAACCATGGATGGGGTGAGGCAGGCCCTCGCCCCGCGATAGATGATGAGGTTGGCCTAGTGAATACCATGGGTGAGGGGCCTCACCAACCTCTTATCAGTCGATTAATTTTCCTATTTTTTGATGGGTCACAGTTTCAGATGGCAAGTAGTTGGCAACAAACATGAACTCTCGCCCATGGCTGGCGAGGGGCATCCTCGCTTGTCGTCGGCGAGGGTTGCCTTGCGCGAATGATCTAGGCAAGGCCATCCCTTGTAGACAGACTGTATAAATGAGGCCCTTGCCCAGTATATAGTTTCTAACGTTGACTGTCTATTTTTATTCAATGATTCGAGTGGGTTGTATAAACACAAAGGTTTTTTTTTTTTTTTTTTTGTTACACCGAATTTCCATTGACGATTTGGTTCATCCGTTCATGTTATGCAGAACCAGCCGATAGATCAAAAAAGGAAAAAAAGAAAAGAAAGAAAAGGAAAAATATATATAAATAAAAAATGCCGATGCATAATGGGGCCGACACGACTAAACCTCCCATGAGCCACATCGGCTTCAAAAATTAATAAAAAAAAATGACACTTTGATTTCAAGGCTGAATTGCTTGCTGCTCTATATGTGGGTTAGCACTTAAATGATTTGTTTTCAAAAAGTTTGGCACTCAAGTGATTTGGCGAAAACTTTTGGCACTAAAGTGAGCGTCGTACATAAATTTTGGCACTTGTAGTGTCCTTATTCCTTTTTTGTTTTCTCCTAGTGAATACAATAACTTTTAATGCAGGACATAAGACCAACGCAATTTGATATCACGTTCTATAGTTTTCAAATCGCTATCCTAGCCATCCAACATCCAATCCTTATCAGTCGATTAATTTCCTATTTTTTGACAAGGTTAATATTTTACAGTTTCAGCAAGAACGGCAAGTAGTTGGCAACAAACATGGACTCAAGGAATTAATAAGAAAATGAAAATTATGATCGGCGGTTGCTTGTTGCATTGGTCAATAAGTTGGGCTAATTATTCTTTTTGGGTAAATAACTCCCGAAAACGGCGCGAATGAGTGCCCTAGCCATGAATATCGTTCGATCCATCATTGGTAGACAGACTGTATAAATCACAGCCACCTGTATCATCGTTGATATATACAGTATATAGTTTCTAACGTTGACTGTCTATTTTTATTCAATGATTGACGAGTGGGTTGTATAAACACAAAGGTTTTCTCTTTTTTTTTCTTTGTTACACCGAATTTCCATTGACGATTTGGTTCATCCGTTCATGTTATGCAGATACCTTTTGATGTTACTAAGTAAGGATAAGCGATGAGAAGCAGGTGAAAAAACGAAGCTCAAGGCCTTATGAAGACTCCCAATCATCATTCATCCCCAGCTCTAAAGTATTGAAAATTCTCGCGTGTCAACACAAGTACATTTGGAGATTCGTAAATCTGGCCGATCTCACACGATTTTCAAACTTGGGGTTTAAATGCAGCCGGTGCATGCAATAACGGGGCCGACACGATCAGCGCAAATAAGAACTTAACCAATCCACAACTAGACCAATTGAAATGACCAGCTTTTTGGTCATTTCGTACTGGCTCGTCGGGAAATATGCTGCATAATCGGCCGATAAAGTCCATGTGAAATTGTTCGTTGAAGTGAAACGGATTTAGTACGACTGAACAGCATAACAAGGCATTGGATTTGCTTGCTGCTCTATATGTGGATCTGATTATGCATATATAATTAAGCAATCCCATCTCACTGTCCATGTACTTAATGCACACGAAAAAATCTATTCATAGAAACAATGGTGGGTACATCCAGGAAGAAACTTTCAACAAGATAACTCAATACATGACGTAGCAAAAGACCTATATATGTACATGCACACAAACCGGCCGGTACTCGGCTACGACCGCCACACATGACCCGGAAAGTCAAATTATTTGAAGTTCAAAGTACACATCCGAATGTGTATATCGCTCAATTCCTGAGTATTCACTAGTCTAGGTTTATTGATAGGAAGCTCGGACCGATTCGAACACCGTCCACACGTCTGACCGGAGATCCGGCCTATCCCTTCTGCTCATCGCGCAGCACCTCAAAGCCAAATGAGTCAACTCCTCGGCCAGCTCACAGGGCCAATCTCCAGCCAACGGATCCAAGATGTCCTCCAAAGTCCCTGCGCAAATTGCCCTTCGCACTACGTTCGCTATTCCTAAGGCGGGTCTCCTCGTCAATAACTCAAGCAGTATAATCCCGAAAGAATAAACGTCGAACTTCGTCGTGAGCTCACTTGTGACAAGGAACTCGGGATCCATGTACCCAAAGGTCCCTTTCGGGTTGGTTGGGTACACGACGGTGGTGTTGTTGCTCGATCGCTCGCCGCCGGACAGCAGTCGACAGATGCCGAAATCACTGAGCTTGCTCATGAGGTGCGCATCCAGTAGGATGTTCCCTGGTTTGACGTCCCCATGGACGATGCTGTGAGGCTTGCAAGAGTGGAGGAAGGCCAGGACAGAGCAGAGCTCCGTGGCAATGCGTATTCGTGCTCGCCACGGCAGCTGCTTCGCCCTGCTGCTACTGTGGAGCCAGTCTTCGAGGCTACCGTTTGGTATATATTCGTAAACAAGAGTGCAGGGCTTGGGACAAGCGCCAATGAGCGTGATGAGATTAGGATGCCTCACCTTGCTCAACACATCCACCTGTGAGATATTCAATCAAGAGTTCGATGATCAACAATGATGTTCTCGATCACTGTGAGTAATGTCCTCTTACAGTGAATTCCTGAAGCCATAGTGGTATTATTGTGGAAAACAAATTTACTTAGTGATGAACCAGTCTTTATATATTTTTATCATTCTTAATTTGATTTAGAGAAAACATGAAAACAAGTAGAGGATACACGAGAATTCTCACCTCCTGTTGAAATTCTTGTGAACCTTGCATGCTAGGAAATTTCATGATCTTTATAGCCACCGGCGTATGTCGAAGGAAACCTCTATACACGCTCCCGAAACCACCTTCTCCAATTTTCAAGGATAGGTCGAGGTTCTGCGTAGCTTCCGCAATTTCATTCATGGAGAACTCAGAGAAGTACTTTGTGCCTGAGGAATCTCCTTTTCTTCTGCTCACCTCCTCTGCCTTTTGGAGGGCGTTCTCGAGGTCAATCTGCAACAGCTCTCGCTCTTGTCTAAAAGTCTGCAACATTTCATCGCTTGCAATGATTTTCAGCTCCAACTCCTTTCTGCTCTGGTCGGCCTCCACGAATTGGTTCTCGAGCTGCGAATTCTGGGCCTGGGCAATGCGAAGTTTTTCCATCACTTGGTCTCGCTGACCCTTCACCTTCTCAAGTTCTTCCTCCAACTTCTCAGCATATAATCTCTGCAGATACTTCCACTTAAAGTTTACCCATAATACTACAATCAATAGTTTATCGTTTATTTTTTGCCACAAGTCAATAAATCATCTTAATCTTCATGAAAATTATGTCATACGTGGTTTCTATGTGTTACATTCTAGGATGAATTGTTTCCAGGGAGTTCGGGATGGTCCTCAACAATCAGACTTGAGTAAAAGTAGTAGAAAAATTCCACTTCTAAAATGAGCAATTTACAAAAATCAGAGCGTCTGCATCGATATATAGCAAAGCTTTCCAGTTATTATATTGACATTTTACCTTCCTGGGATCCTTTGGCCCAGCTTTGATGATATCTACTTCCGCATCAGCACAAGTCGTCACCCCCTCCTCAAGCACTTCTCGTGCATCGCTTTCATTCATATCCTGTTACAATTAGCTAAAGTTGAAATATTCCTTTTGAGGACAAAGAATAAGGTAATCTTCGCTATAAAACAGGACAAGCAAAGCTAGGGACATGGCTTCCTGGCTAGAGAACATGAAAACGACAATCCGTTATGTTATTGTGCACATACCAGAGTGTTGGAAATTGATGACTGGCCAGTATGATAGACCGACTGAATCAACTGCGCACAATGGGAAAGACTCGTTGAAACTGGTTCGTGTTCCTGGAAAGTATCTTGCCTCTCCAGCATGCTGGCTGCATTAGGCTGCTCTGGAGAGCTATCTGAGGAAGAAGAAGCTATTGGCATCACTGCATGTCGGTTGGTGTTCAAGGAGAACGCTCTTCTCAGAATGTCTTGAAATGGATTGCTCAACTTCGCCGTACCACTCCTCTGCTGTGGGGTGGATTGTGATTTCGAGAGAATCGACTTTCTGGCTCCAGGATCCAGAGTCGTCGGCAAAGGTGCATTAGTAGGAAAAGAAGCTATTGGCATCACTGCATGTCGGTTGGTGTTCGAGGAGAACGCTCTTCTCAGAATGTCTTGAAATGGATTGCTCAACTTCGCCGTACCACTCCTCTGCAGTGGGGTGGATTGTGATTTCAAGAGAATCGACTTTCTGGCTCCAGGATCCAGAGTCGTCGGCAAAGGTGCGTTAGTAGGAACTTCTGCAAACGCTTGAAACGTCCGAGCTTCCCTATATTGACAAGGAATGAAAACAAGTTTATGGTGAAGCCAAAATTGTCACATCACTCTATAAAATTGATCGTCCGTACCAAGACTCCGAGCCCATAAACATTCCAACTTGTGCTCGATTTCATTCTAAAATTTGATTCATTGTGTCATGAGCCAAGTATACACAAGTGGATCTAGGGAAACTGATTTGCCATCGGCCCCCAGCCCAAAGCTTCCGAAATATTTAGCCATATCATTCAAAGAAAGGAGGTATAATGCACAACAAGAGGAAAATTATTTGTCCCCAGCCTCATCCCAACCTAAAATTCTAGGTCTGTTATGGCAGTCAACTATGAGATGCATTCTATTGATTTCACTAACACCCTTCGTGGGCATTCGATTGTTTTGAAGGAGACAAATTTGAACGTAAAGAAGTTGGAGGACAACCTTGTGTCAATGAGGTGCCTATCGCAGATAAACCAAATGTGACAAGAAATGTGCGCTTTATCGCGAACAAAGATGGCTTTCTTGGACTTGATTTCTGTCATCCTCCTGCAGAAACCAGAGAAGGCAGTGAATTAATTTGCTGTAATGCAGATAATACCAAACAAAAACTTGTAGACACACAACACGAGACTTTTCAATTCTCAGAACGATATGTCACTGGTTTTTATCTTCTTCATTTTTTCACTCCGGAGGAAATTAAGACTGATTCATAATACATGATGTATAGTGATGGACTCAGAGCAAACTATGACATTGCGATCGAGAAGAGCTACCAGGTTTCCTGAAAGATCAGACATGTGCAACACATCTTTAAAGATTAAAAAAGAAATAAGCATCGGTTTTAATGTTGTAATCAAGGATCCAAACACGCATGTCATTTTATTTATGAAGAGGATAGACGTGGAATGAACAAGTCCATGACCCATGTGGGCATGTCTTCTTGTTCTTGTACGTACTTGAAATAGCGGTTGTCTGATGCTGCACCCATTACAAGTTTTCTGATCCCATGCAAACGTATGAGCTCCACAATTCCCTTTTCAACGCTGTCCGATTCTATATACTCTTTCTCTGCTTGTACCTATTAACCAATATATCAAAAAATTTTGCTTCATTATTATCCTCCTCTCTAAATGAAGAAGCATATATAGTCATGTAAACTTGTGCTACGCAAGAACTATATATATAAAGGGTCAACGATGACTAACGTTTGTGTGATTCACTATCACTTTGTTAAGAAGTCATCGACCAGGTCAATTAATCATCTAGAAGAGGAAGAAAGTAAATATACCCCCTTTTGTTCACAAACCAGCAGGCAGTTATCCAAGAGCTTATGCATATTTATCCTCTCGTTTTCTCTGTGTTCTTTCAACACTATCTCGTTCACCGAGCTCGCGGGGATTCCTGCACCGAGGCCTCCTGCAAACCAAAGGCAAATTAACAGCACAATTATTTTAATTCGTTGCCAGAAAGAACACCGCAAAAACCCTCGAAGGGAATTTCAATCTATTGCACAACCATTGTCCATCATGGAAGATCCGTGTATTATATCCATGCGAGCATGGTAACTTCTTATTTTTACCATCAATAAAACTCTTCTAGCAAAAAATGATAGCTAACATCGGTGGATGGAAATATGTAAAGAAAACAGAAGAAAAAACGTTGACTTACCCATTAGTATCCTCCGCGAAGGAACTAAAACATGAATGATACAGATCTTGAAGTTGCCTCCTGATTGATGCACCGTCCAAACAAGCTTCGAAATGCTCTCTTTCACATCCTTCCCAACAGCGACATAAATCTTGTCTTCGAACACCGGCATCACCTGTTCAGATGCAAACCTGCGAACGCTTGGCATGATCGCCGGGACTCCAAACTCGGGAAGACTAATTGGATCAACCATGGCCATATCGACGTGTGTTAAGAAAGACGATGAGGGCAACGACTCCTAACTAAAAATTGAAGGGAACAAACTCGGGAATGTCCTGAGGGGAGATAGCTAGCTAGTGAGAGAAGACAAGGGAGAGAGAAACATAAAGCAAGACATGGGAACTCTCTGAGAACGTAAACGAAGTGAATTGGGTAGCCTCTTATAAAGAGTTCGCTTGTCCTAATGGTTTGGTAGTCCGGACAGAACATACCACGAAACCAACGGAAAGTCTCTTTCAACGGGTAACGAGGGAGCAATTTCTCGGCGGGGCCCGAAAAGTTTGGTACTATATTAACATAATTGAACAGTGTCCAAGAATAATCGATCCCTGTCAATGTCCTGTATTAAGTTTGAAAATTCTTCTGGTATTTTAGTTCGAGCCAGTTCTGTTTTTGGAATTAAAAAAACGTTATATTCATAAGAAGCGGTATACTGTAGAATCAAATGAATCGTTAACTAGGGAACGATCAAAGGACACAAAGTGAGATCTTCGATAACTTGACCTGAAATGTATGCAAAAGAATCAAAAGCCGTAGATCCTGAAAAAAAAACTTTAAAAATATTTATCAAATAGTTGCATCATGTGTCATGAATAAGAGTATCGAGATTTGAAGATGGTTGACTTACTTCTTTAAACAAAATTACATAAGATGATATTTTTGGAAAGAAAAATACTTCTTTATTTCTTCATCAATGATGACGCAAGCTTTTGGTGGTTATCTTGAACGTATTCTTATCCGAATTTCTTCTAGCGAGGAGCTTCTCGAAAGATGCTACTAGGGTTGCCGGCGAGAATTACCAAAAATGTTTTAAGTTTATTGCAATTGTGCCAATTCAATTATAAATTTTATTTTTTATCAATTGAGTCCTAAATCTTTTACTTTTGTGCCAATTTAATTTGTCCAGAAATTGTTGAAATGGATGCCGGCTGCCTTACGTGGTCAGCCAATGCTAACATGGACAATTATGAATAATATTTTAATATTTTTTCTAATTTTTTTTCCTTTTTTTTTCTATCTTTCTTATGTTTTTCTTCCCTTCTTCCTTTAGCCAGTCGTTGGACCTCAATGATTGGTAGAGATGAGAACCGGTGAGGTCTACCTCACTCGCCGCTGGCAAGGGCGAGGGCAAGCTTCACCATGGCTGAGAGAGGTCAACGTCGCTAGCTTGGCGATGGCGAGCCTCGCCCTTACTAGCCCTCGCCAAGTTTCGGCGACCGGTCAATCACTCACGTCAATATCGGTCACATCACGTAAGACGGTCGATATACATGTCAATGATTTACGACTAAAATTGACTAGATTGATTGAATTAACATGAATGTAAAAGGTTTAGAACTCTATTTGTAACAAAAAAGAAGTTTAGAATTGAATTAACACAATTATATTAAGCTCGTGACTTTTTTGATAATTTTCCCAAGCTTGCCGTTATGGACTTTTCAATGTACGAGTCTACACTTAGTCAATGGGACATCTCTACGTCAATTGAAAGACCTTGTGGGATTGATTTACTTATTTTTCCCGATGGAGGGGGACAAAAATCTATATATGTAACAGCCGCAATTGAAATTGGCTGATTAGTCCAAGCAATCCAATCAAAGAAGTTGGCCTCATCTTCTACGCTTTCTGCTTCTGCGAAACCCTTGATTTGGAAGGAGACAAAAAGGTCGGAAGGAGACTTATAGGTTATAGCTTTGGGATTAAAAAGAATTCTACTTTCTAATGAGAATATTAACAATTAGAGATATTTTAATTTCAAATGATTAGGGAAAATGATAACCCAAATCTACACACGGATAATTACATTACAAATGATTTTAAGTACTTTGAGCTGCAAAATCTTAAAAGAGATACTTAACAGATAATTCGAAGCAAATAATATTAATTCGCAATATCATGTTATCGTATCAATAATATACGCTGTAATTTTTGTCTCTTTTGAATTATTTTCTTGCCAAAACACCATCACAGAGTAGACTTCCTTGCACTTTTCTATTAGGGCAAAAACTACGAAAAACCCTAAATTATGCTTATTGTGACATATTTACGCTAAATTTTTTTTATGACACCACAAATCATAAATTTATACCTACGTGACACATTTACACTCCTAAAAGTCTTGTCAATGAGAGCCATTAAAAATCTGCCTAAATGAATATCAAAAAATAAACAGTGTAAACATGAATTTAAAAGAAGTTTTTTGGGTTAATAAATCATCTAACGAAACCTTAAAAGAGGGTAAATGTGTCATATAGATATAAGTTTGGAGGTTTTTTATATCATAATAAAAAATTTAGGGTAACGGCCACAATTCAAGATTTTTTTATGGGAGTTTTTCCCATTATTTTATTTACTGCGATCTTTGGATGGGAAGGTTCCGTGTCCTATGGGTCTATTAGTCAAGTGTCAGTGTGTGATGCGTGTGTGACATTGAGCGCAGTTGGATCGTCCTTCTTCCTTAATGCGAAAGCATCATATCGTGGAAATGTCGCTCTCTCGCTCTCTGGAAGCTTTGACTTGGATTGATGAGCGAGCTTGAAGCCCAAGTTCGAAGTCTCTGTCTTGACTTTTGAGGACGAGACTATAAAACTATAATGTTTTTTTAGGGATAACTGCATTAGAAGTTTCGTTATGAAAGTGTAATTAAATCCTAAAATTTTTAAAAACTATAATTAAGTTCTAAAACTTATCACGAAAGTGCAATCGAGTTTTAAACCTTTCGAAAAGTACAATCAAATCCTAAAACCCATCAAGAAAGTATAATTGAGTCCAATCAAGTCCTTCCATTAATTGCGCTTCTTGAACATTTTAGGAATTAATTGCACTTTCTTAACAAGTTTTAGGACTTGATTGCACTTTTTGAAGATTTTAGAACTCGGTTGCTCTTTCATGACGAGTTTTTGCATTTTTTGAAAGTTGTAGGACTCAATTACATTTTCGTGATAAGTTTTAAGATTTCTAATGCACTTATCCTTCTCCTTTTTTTATTTGTTAATGAATTCATGCTGAATTTCTTCCCCTTTTCCGTCCCTTTTCCGTTGACCAGGCTATACGAAAGAGGCATCCCAATGGAAAATGACCTCCTCTACGGCCCACCCATTGTCATCTTACCAATGAGTTGCACCTAACTCTTGGTATATACGAATAATCTTGTGGAATATTCGAGACCAAAAGTCAAACGCCATTGCAAGAACGAACCATCCCAACATACTTCTTTTCAATAAAAAAAATAATAATATTGAGGTTTATGCCATATCAAATATTGGGTAAATACTGTATCCTGAAGAGTTATACTAGGTCCTTCATCATGGTTTTCCAATTTCATGAGATTTTTAACCTCTCCACAAATACCTATATCGCGTCCCTTTTGATTTAATTAATGAAGTAATGAGAAACGGACGATATCTCCATTACTTTGCCCGATTGACTCTTACCTCCAAAAATTGGTGTTTTTGAGAGCAAAGTGAATTATTGTCTGCATGGATTTGAGAAGAAACTCTTTGGGCTGCATGGACACTAGGAATTTTATCATGACCTTTGTTTGAATTGACTACTTATGGGTTTTAAGTAATATATGATAAGAGCATTTAATCATCTTTTTGTCTTTAACATGAGAGTAGGTAGGCCAAATTTACTTGCCCGCTCCAGTAAAATAGTAACATGTAACTATTGACAACACTCTTGGGGTTAAATATGCAGGAGACCAAAGTGGGTGGAGAGTACTAGCCGTAATATTCCCTAAAGTCAAGAACATAGAGATAGAAATTCAAGTGGAAACAAGAGAGGGAAAGTCTAGCACGTAAAGGATAGGAAAGATTCAGAGAATTGTATCTATTCCATGAGAAATTGTTCGTGGAAGTGAAGTGGATTTAATAGGACTGAACAGCATAACAAGGCATTGGATTTGCTTGCTCCTCTATATGTGGATCTGATTCTGCATATATAATTAGGCAATCCCATCTCACTGTCCATGTACTTAATGCCCACGAAAAAAATCTATTCATAAGAACAATGGTGGGTACATCCAGGAAGAACTTTCAACAAGATAATTCAATACATGACGTAGCAAAAGACCTATGTATGTATGCACAATACACACAAACCGGCCGGTACTTGCTGACGACCGCCACGCATGACCCGGAAAATCAATTTATTTGAAGTTCAAAGTACATATCCGAACTTGCATATCGCTCAATTCCTGAGTATTCACAAGTCTAGGTTTATCGATAGGAAGCTCCTACCAATTCGATCACCGTCCACACGTCTGATCGGAGATCCGGCCTATTCCTTCTCCTCATCTCGCAGCACCTCAAAGCCAAATCAGTCAACTCCTTGACCAGCTTATAGGGCCACTCTCCAGCCAATGGATCCAAGATGGCCTCCAAAGTCCCTGCGCTAATTGCCCTTTGCACTTCCTTCGCTATTCTGAAGGCAGGCCTCCTTGTCAATATATAACTGTGTCGCGACCTCCTGAATGGCCCCGCGACCTAAGGGGTTTGGCTAATGGATTACTAAGTTAAACCTAACTCGAGCTCTCCCAAGCCCATACCAATTCACGACTTAAGTTTAAGTTGTTAACATGCAAATTAGTTTCATTTAGGAGTCGCCACTAATCGATTTTGGTGGGTCGATTAGACACCCAAGTGAAGCGTGGGAGAAATGCTTCACTTCTACGGACCGGAGATTCAATGGATACGGGGACTTGATTACACTAATCGATGAACTAGTGCCCTTTCGGTACCGATCTTGTTCAATTCATCACCTAACATGTTCTCGCTAATTGAGAGCCTCAAAATTCCGCTCCTAACTAAACTAAAGGCGACAATTAAAATCTAAACCTAAACATACCTAATTAACCACACGCGAGATTAAATAAAGAGGGCAACTAGAAGTGTGTGTGTGAACGGCGATGGGATTAAATATAGCACTAAACATGCGAAGAGGGCGAGAAAACTAATTTCAACATCCAAATAAAGTTTCTGATTTTTTTTTTGAATTTTTTTTTTTTGAAATTTTTTTTTTGAAATTTCTGAAAATTTCTAGGAATTTTTTTGAAATTTTCTTTGAATTTTTGAAATTTTTTTTGAATTTTTTTTTTTTGAGAAAAAAAAGAAAAATTTAAATTTTTTTGGGATTTTTTAAAAGATAAAATAAAATAAAATAAAATTTGAGCCCTTTTGAAATTTTTTTTAAAAATTTTTTAAAAATTTTTAAAAAAAATTAAAATAATACAATATTTAAAAAAAAAAAGCGAAAAGCCCAAAACCCGGTTAGACTCGTGCGACTCGGTGACCCGACTCGCGGAAAACCCTAGCGCCCGACCCGACTCCTCTGACCCGGTTCGCGGCCGCCCCTACGCGCACGGACACTGGCCCTCCCGCGAGCTCCGGCCTCCGCGACCAACGCGCCGCCCTGGTCCGCATCGCCACCCCGGCGAGAGGTGACGAGTGTCCGTCGCCCAGGTCACCACCGCGGTGACCGGCGATTGACTCGCGGCCGTCCAAGTCCCGACGAAGGACTGGACGTCCGCGGATCGGCGAGGTCCCGACACGGGACCGGCCGGCCGCCTCCTCCCGGGGTCGATCGAGACACCAAAACACGACGAAATGAAATGGAACGGCAGCAGACCTCGTGCCAACCCGTTCGAGAGCCGACACATACACAGAACGCAATGGAAACGGCGACAAATCTCAAAAACGAACCTCGGGCATTCTGTCAAACAGTTGGAGTGCGCGATGAGAACGAAGGATTTCAGGCATTACCGAGACTCAAACACGTCTGAGATGCACACGATGCGCAGACAAGCAAAATCAACCCGGGGTGTCACTGACCGGAGCTCGCGCGAGCCACACGGCCGCGAACTCCGGCCGGTGACCCCCCCTCAAAACAGAGCAACAAAACGAAAACAGAGGAGGCGGCGAGGACCCTACCCGACTCGGCGATGGCGTATGGAGGGCAAACGCGGCAGATCGGGCTGCACCCACGCGCCTCGCACACCTACGAGCCGGGATCCTTGGGAGACCGACCTCGAATCGAACCAAACGGCAACGAGTCCCGGTGAGGGTTCGGCTGGAACCTACCGAAAGAGGGGTTGTCGGCTCCGGCTGAGACGCGACGACCACCGGCTGAGGGCCGCTCACCTTCGGTCTCGCTCTCGAGACTCTCTCTTTTCTTCCCTCCTTCTTGGCTCTCTCGCTGTCTCTCCCGTTCTCCCTCTGTTTCTCCCCCTTCCTAGCCTTTTGTTTTTGTTCTCGTTTTTCTTTGCTCCCCGGTCTCTCTTTCCCCTCTGTCGCCGTCCGCCATGCCGTTTTCGGCTAAGGCGACTGCAGCTCTACCCGGCGTAGGCCGGAGACGCCGCGCCCCCCTCGACTTCCGCTTCTGCCTCCCTGCCTCGTTCTCCTCCTTCCCGGGAGCATTGAATGTTCTGGGGAAGGGGACGCACGCGTGACCAGCATTATTCAATGCTGGTCACCCCCTTTTTTTAAATAAATTTTTTTTAATTTTTTAATTTTTTTTTTTTTAATTTAATTTTTGAAAGTGAACATGCAAATGTACCTAACAACTATATGCCATGTAGTTTTAACGAAAATATTTTGGTTTAGGGATTAAAAATTAAACCCTAATTTTTTTTCTTGCGATAAACTCGAAAGAAATAATTTGGGCGAAATTTAGATGTCAACAGCCTGCCCCTCTTTGAAGGAAGCTCGAAGAGGTTCTCTTCAAAGGCGAAAGACACCTAAATTCGGTTAACGAAAGGCGAAAGTGAAAGCTGGTTTTATGCAAGAAAAGAGAACAAAATGAAGACAGAATAAAATAAAACAAATAAAATGAGAATAAGTAAAATAGAATAAGATGAATCAAGTGTGGTTTAAAATTGGACCACAAACTTTTGGAAGCGTGGTTTAAGGTTGGACCACAAACCTTTGAAGCGTGGTTTAAGGTTGGACCACAAACCTTTGAAGCGTGGTTTAAGGTTGGACCACAAACCTTTGATCGTGATTTAAGGTTGGACCACAAACCTTTGAAAGTGTGGTTTAAGGTTGGACCACAAACCTTTGATGCGTGGTTTAAGGTTGGACCACAAACCTTTGATGCGTGGTTTAAGGTTGGACCACAAACCTTTGAAGCGTGGTTTAAGGTTGGACCACAAACCTTTGATGCGTGGTTTAAGGTTGGACCACAAACCTTTGAAGCGTGGTTTAAGGTTGGACCACAAACCTTTGAAGCGTGGTTTAAGGTTGGACCACAAACCTTTGATGCGTGGTTTAAGGTTGGACCACAAACCTTTGATGCGTGGTTTAAGGTTGGACCACAAACCTTTTGGAAAAGCGTGTACCTAGGTATACATGCACAAGGTCGGATCGTATTGCTTAAAAAGCCCTCATCGTGAACTTGAAAGACCCAGACACTTAGGGGTCTTTGTCCAAGGGTTCGATAGATCGCCTATTATGTCCTTGCCCGGTGGGGTCTTGGGAATTCATGAATGCTTGGATGTGTCTTAACATTTCTGAGGCCAGCTTGAAGGTTGGCGTTTGAGGAAACGTCATCTGTCTTACAGGATTAGTAATAACAGTACATGCATTTATTCGTAAAACAAACGACCGGCACTTTCTAAAACACATCTTTCAAGATCGGTTCCTTGGAGTTCATGAGTACTTGACTTTAACACGTCTGCATTGCCAATTTTCCACTTTGGGACGATTATCATTCAAGACAATTTCTACTTTTAACATGAATCCTCTTGAAGATGCTAAATGAGGGACTTTCAATCGAAAGGACTTTTGTATACTCTCATCTAAAAGGGTTATTTTGTGAGAATCACTCTGTCTTACCATCATCACATCAATAAAGGTCCGAGTATTCTCGCAAAACGATGCGACCTTACTAATTTGAGAGGTCTTTATCAAGACTGCAATATAGGCTTGGTTGATAGTTTAACAGATGAGGCTATCCAAGTCTAAGCTATGAAATAAATATTTTGTGATCATTTTCTGATTCACAAGTCGAGAATTCTGCGAAATAAGATAGAAAATAATCTTATACGCACTTCTTGGGCGACGCTTATAAACATATGAGCTCCTACGTTAATTCAAGTGCCCCAATCAAAAAAAAGACTTTACAAAGGACGTAGCGTAGGTTGGGTTCATGGGTTGAGAAACGAAAGGGTCGCAGGCTCAATGATGTGTATTGGGGTGAGAGTTGGTGATCATCTTGGCATTGTCACCGGTCTTCTTATTCGCCATTGGAGATTATCCTCGGAAATGCGCTATCGATCTTAACCATTTGGGCATTCATCTCCTGGAGACTTGAAGGACGATTATTGCTCGACTAGGGCTGATTTTATGATTTCGACCCATATCTCAACATTTTGCTTTTTACATGGGGGTCGACCTCACTCTGACGGGCACACTGCACTTAATCCCCCCTGATTCAACATTTATATCTATGGGCATTGGCCTTGCTTTTACTAGGTGCACTATTTTTCGTGCCCCTAGTTTTGTTTTTTTTTTTTTGGGCCAAGACAAATTTAAGCAATACAATGCTATTGAACTCTCAAGTCCTCATCTTGACCGGCACCGGACATGATGCTCGTGATAGTGGCAACTTTTGCCTTGCCCCGGTGTGGGGGACGATCACCAACTGGGTTTATGAGAAGCAAAATCACCGGCTCAATTGGGTTGTTCAATGGATGTAAGTATGTAGGATAGAGAAAGAAACGCTTTTCGTCGTCTCAGGGCACTTGAATTCACGCACTAGTTCATTTGCAATAAAGGCGCTCAAAGATTGATACAAGTGAAAGCAAGAACATTTTCTACTCATTTCCTCGCCTCGATATGTCGACTCATCTCCAACTTGACTCGGTGTGGTTTTTTGACCGGGGTGGTGCGAAAGAAGTTTCACAAGTGTTTGAGCTCAAAGGGTTAGATAAAGGATAACCCTTAGCGTTTGCGATGGATGAACGGAATGCCCCTCATCACTTAGTTGCCGTACTTTTTGCGAGATAACCCTTCACTTTGCAAATATGGAATTTTTTTGCTCAACTCACTAGGAACTAGTACATGGGATAGTGTATGGAGCATGGCTTGCCTTCCATCATTTCGATACGTCTCATTTAGCATATTCAAGCATTTCCGCACCGCTCATTGAATTGTCTATTTTAATGATCCTCAGTGGAATTGGTGACTTAGATAGATAAAAATCGTTACAAAGTTCACTTTCAAAAGACATGGATGTTTCTGACGTTCGCATGCACATGAAAATTAGAATCGCAAAAGCGATCAATTACCGGACATGATTTTGAGCATTCATTCAAGAGATGTTTCTCGTCCTCGCACTTCAGCTTCTTCATCGTTCTTCCTTCATTTCGTCGCATTCGGATACGAAACACAAGCACATGTGCGTATATGGAGATATATGCATGACATGCATGATACTAAGTGATTTGGATTGCACGAAAAACAGCTTTCCAGCCTCGATTTCATTTATGGAAAATAGTTCTTGACAGCGTCAAAGTTTAAGGTGTTTGACCAACTCATTGCCATCCATTTCCATTAACACTAAAGCACCACCTGGTAGGATCTTTTTGATGGCATAAGGGCCTTCGTAAGTCGGGCAAATTTTCCGTGAGGGTCACGACAATTGATATCACTTTCCTCGTACCAAATCATTGACTTGAGGTGTCGGGGACGAACTTTTCGATTGAGCGACTTCGCTACTCGTTTCGATAGCATTGACCATGACATATGGCTTGTAGTCCGCTCCCATCAATCATGTTCAGCTGTTCGTGCCTTTGTCGTACCCATTCATCCTCATCAAGTTTTGCCACGAGAGAGAACCCTTAGGGATGGAATTTTGACTTCCACGGGTAGGACCGCTTTCATTCCGTATACTAACGAGAATGGAGTTGCTCCAATCGAGGTGCGAATCGGCGTCCGATATGCCATCAATGCATATGGAAGTCTTTCATGCCAATCGCGATAATTCTCAGCAGTCTTTGATAAGATCTTCTTTATGTTCTTGTTCGCCGCTTCAACGGCCCCGTTCATTTGAGGGCGGTATGGTGATGAATTCAGATGCCGGACCCGAAATGTCTCGAGCAATCCATCCACGATTTTGTTGTTTGATTGGAGCCATTATCGGTGATGATTGCTTAGGAACTCCGTAACGGGCGATAATATCACGGGCGAATGAACTTGGCCACGTTCTTTGCGATGACATAGCATATGAAGTGGCCTCGATCCACTTGGTAAAGTAGTCGATTGCTACTAAGATGAATCATGTCCATTTGACGCCTTGGGGTTGATCGCCCAATTATATCCATCCCCACATGGAAAACGGCCAAACTTGAGACATTTGATAGAGTTCGTTTTGGCGGAGCATTAATTCTATCTCCATAAATTTGGCATCGATGGCAACATCGGGCATCTTGAATACAATCGAGACTCCATGGCCAACCAATAGTACCGAGTCGCATGATCTTCCTTGCTAGAAGATGGCCGTTCATGTGGGGACCACATTCCCCTTCGTGTATTTCTTTCATCAAACGATTGGCCTCTTTTTTGCGTCGATGCATCTCAAGAATAATCGAGTCATAAGATCTTTGTAAAGCACATCCTCGCTAATGAAGAATTTTGAGGCCAACTTCATCGATATTTCTGTCGATGCTTCACTTCCTTGAGGGAACTCACCTTTTCTGCGCAGATAATTGAGAATGTCATGGTACCATGGTTCTCCATCTGGCTCTTCTGATTACCATACAATAGGCGGATGCTTAGGATTTCAATCCTTAATGGCTCGATATCAAGCCTTTTTCATTGGCGATAACGTGGCTAAAGCGTCGTGAACGGTTACGAGACCTAGGTAGGTAATCGAATGATATTTATTGGAATTCTTTCACCAGCTCCTCCGAAACTCATGATATGGGACCAGTTTTGAATCTCGCGTTAGCCACTTGCCTTGGTTTGAAGGATAATGAGGGTCGAATCACCGTAGACTTGCAAATTTTTAATCCCCATGTCAACAACAGCTTGGAGGCCCGGATTCATGCTTCGTATATTCAGCGATGTTGACCGTGCAAGGAAAGTCAATTTGGCGACCATGGGGTAGTCTTGACTATCGGGGAGGCGAGCGCGCCCGATCTGGGAACGGATAAGTTGACCGCATCATCAAAAGTACATGGTCCATTTGCTATTTAGCGCCAAATAAGACACCTGCCTATCCATGTCGCCATCTTCATCGAGGTCTTCCGTTTTTTCAGGATTTTCTGCTAACATGTCCGCTATGGCTCTACCCTTTACGGACTTTTGCCCCAGGCTTTGCACGTCAAATTCTGAAATTAAAATCTGCCCCTTGGCCAGCTTCCCACCAAGGCCGGCTTCTCTAAGAGATACGATGGGATCATTCTCGATTACTAACAGAACTCGGTGATGGAGGGTGTATTGGCGTGCACTGTGCAACACCAGACCAAGGCTATACATGTCTTCTCAACCTCACGGATAGTTCACCCGGGGTAGTGAATTTCTTCTTTGAGATAATATATTGTGCGTTCCTTCCCGTCGTCCGGCCTTTTTGGGCCAACATGGCTCTAGCGATTCATCATGGATAGTTAGATACAAAATTAATGGAACTTTAGGCTTTGGCGGGACCAAGATCGGGGAATGAGTCGGATAATACTTTATCTTTTCAAAGGCATCGACATTCGGCGTCCCATTCGATTTTCGCATTCTTCTTCAAGAATTTGAAAACGGCCTCGCCCGTTCGGACAATGGCGGATGAATCTTGCGACATAATTTAATCGTCCCAACAAGCTGCGGACTTCTTTTGCCGGTGGCGGGGGCTGTAAGTATAAATGGCCTTTACTTTTGACGGGTCAATCTCAATGCCTTTGTTGCTGACCATAAATCCTAACAACTTTCCAGACTTTGCCCCAAACACGCATTTTGCGGGATTGAGGCGCAATTTAAACTTTCGGAGGCGATCGAACAACTTTTGCAAAACTTCAACATGGTCTTCGCCTTGTCTCGATTTCGCAATCATATCGTCTACATACACCTCGATCTCCTTGTGCATCATGTCGTGAAATAACGCGACCATGGCCCTTTGATCGTTGCCCGGCATTTTTCAAACCGGCGGGCATCACCTTATAGCAAAAGGTCCCCCGGGGTTATAAGCGAGGTCTTGCTCCTATCCTCCTTCTTCATGCGGATTTGATTATACCCGGAAAATCCATCCATGAAGGAGAACAGTTCAAATCTGCGATCTTGTCAATCAAGACGCGTCTATATGGGGGGCGGAAAGTCATCCTTTGGACTAGCTCGGTTTAAGTCGCGATAGTACACACGAGACCACGACTCGACCATCTTTCTTCATCACCGGCACGATGTTCGCTATCAATCGGAGTAATCGACACTTCAATGAATCCTACTTTTAGCAATTTCATAACCTCCTCCTCGATTTTCTTGGACAATTCGGCTTGGTCCTTCAAGTTTTTGCTTCCTCGGAGGTATGTCGGGATCGGTTGGTAGAGCATGCTCTACAATTTCTTGATCAATCCCGTCATGTCAGCATCGTCCAGCGAACATATCCTGATATTCTTTAAAAGGCGAGCCATTCTTTCGACTTACGCTTTGAGAGAGACTTGCCCGATCCTTATTTCCTGACATTTTCCTCATTACCCAAGTTTATGGTAATTATTTGCTCCATCGTTAATGGCCTCGATTCCTCATGTCGCTTCCATTCACGCTCAATCCCCTTCGAATCATTATCCTCGGTATCGATATCCGAGAGACTCCCTTCGTGCAAATGCGAATCGCATGTGTCCCTACCATGATTATGCATAATGCGATACGAGATGTGATGAGATGAGTTAGGACGTAAAACATGGTACATGACAATTTGAAAATGCTTTTGAAATTTTTAAAAAGGCTTTTAAGAGCTCATCCTCATGTCATCGGACTTCCTTGCTCATGAAGATCACAAAACAAGCGAGCACGTGGGACCCCAACCCTCGGTGACCATCATAAGACCAGTTTGGTATGATTCCACGTGTCCTTAATAAAACATGCATGCATTTCATTGAATTAAAAGGATAAGGCCGCATTACAACAAGCACCGCCCCGAACTAACGGCTCAAGATTCGGGGCTAGGCAAAGCTTTCATTACAAATGAGTTTAGATTAACAAATTGCAACAACACTAAGCTCGCGGGAGAGAACATAAAGCAAATAACAACACTAATGGGAACCACCCTACTCTCTGGGGTCGGCGACACTTCGGAAGATTCAGCTTCTCCACATGTCGAGGATAGTGCATATGACATTCTCCTCGAATAGCTTAGCTATACCGTCGATGGCCGCCTCCTCCTCATGTAGCATCTTCGGAGGCCCGGGGAACATTTCTTTCGATCGGGGAAGTAATGGGCCTTGACAGCCTTTTTCCCCTCCAATATGTCACCATGGTCCCACGACCTGCGCCTTGACTTCCTCGGTTGCCCCAATCTCCATCACTACCTCGACCTCCACGGCCACCCGGCCTCCACGATTACCTCGGCCTCCATCATTGCCTCGACCCCCATGCCGCCTCGGCCTACTGTGATTACCTCGGTTTCCATTATCTTGGCTTCTACGATACCCTAAGCCTTCCCTCTTTACACCTTTTCCGGCCGATGGGTTTCGGATCCCTTGCTCATGCAATCAAGGCCTTCCTCGGGGTTGTATCCGTTTGTGAGCATAATCTTTCCACCGCTAGAGTCGGCTTGGGCGGTTCGGGTGCCCATGAGCGAGCCGGCGGGAGCGTGGACCATGGACACCAATTCGAGTTTGGAAACTGGATTCCTCTTTGCATTCGGGCTCCACGTACGGGATGGCTGTCTCGTGATAGACTTTGAAGTCTGTTTCTCCATGTACTGTAACGAGCTTGTCGTCGACCACAAACCGCACCTTTTGATGGAGACTAGAGGGCACAGCGCCCGCGGTATGAATCCATGGTCTCCCTAGTAGAAAGTTGAATGCGCTTGGAATGTCTAGTACTTGAAAAAACACCAGAAACGTCACGGGACCGATCAGGAGCTCCAACTCTATCTCCCCCATTACTTCCCTTCTAGTGCCGTCGAATGTTAAATGCGAGATTTTTGGCGAAGACGCATCTTTCCTAGATCGACCTTTAAGAGACAGAGGGTGGCTAATTCGCCATTATCGATCAATGTCCTTGCGACCACCATGTCGTGATGCTTAACCGAAATGTACAAGGCTTTATTATGATTAGGCCCCTGCGGGGAAAGTCTTCGTCCGCAAAGAGATCGATCCTTCAATGGGATGGTCCCTACGAATTCTTCTAAAGCGGGCTTCGTCGATCGTTTTCGGGACATGAACCTCGTTAAGGACCTTTAATAAGGCATCCTTGTGCTTCTCGGGAGGATTTGAAGAGATCCGGGAGAGATTTGGGCTGGCATTTTCCATGATTGGTTTACCACATTGAATTCGCTTGTTTTTATCTTTGCCAAAAATTGCTTTGCGTCCCTCGTCGGTGGATGCTTTCTTCTCAACTCCTCCTGCGGGCACATAGCGGCGACTGACCGGGTGATGGCATCCACTTCATCCGTTTTGTAATCCCGGGGACCGCCTTAGCATCGAAATCTGGAGGGGCTTCAAGGACTATGACCCCTTCTTCTTCCAAGGGTGCCAGCTCAATTACAACTCGTGTCATATCCTCCCTTCTCGACTGGATTGCTGAGGATTCTTCAGTTGCGAGATCAATTATCACTGGCTAGGCGTCCTCCACCTCCTGCTCACTAAGCGTAATCTTCGTAGGAGAAGTATATCACGACCCGGTGTTGTCATGGCGACTAACCCCTGTCCCCTATCGACATTCCCAATTACCCCCATGCTCATCATTCTACGAACACACTTTAATTTTTCTTCCATCGTGACGTCATTTTCTCCTTTGTGGTGTCTAGCTAGTTGAAGAATTTCGTATAGCCTTGGGATGTTCACCATGAAGGCTTGTTTGCTCACGTTCACTTTTCCGAACACCACATTTACGCCCTCGGCATGGTCGAGCAAAGGATTTCGCTTCACGTTGGGTTGTGCCCTCTCGAACGATAGAATCCCCTTGTCCAACAAGTTTTGAATCTTAATCCTTAGTGCAAAACAGTTGTCCGTGTCATGCCCCCTTTCTCCTCGGTGGTATTCGCATGTCTTGGTCATGTCAAGCCCGGAGAACTTTGGAGGGTTGTCTCTAGGAACTTCTTTGGCTACCATCCTCTTCTCAATGAGCATGGATAACAGCTTTGACAAGGGTTTTGGCGGAGGGGAGAATTCCCTATGAGGGAATCTCTTATTTTGATCATGCCCTTGAGGCGCATGTCTTTACAAGATTGAGGGTTTTTTGTGGAGGTCTTTGAGAAAGACTTAGACGGCTCTTGGACAAATGCAACTTCGACGGCGGCTTCCTTGTTCTTCTTTGTTGGGAATCCTTTGCTATTCCCCGCGGGTATTCTCCCATCGACAATCGCCCATTCTACCCCTTCGCCCACTTCCACCAGTTGGGAAAATGTTTGGCATCCGAAGTTAACATTCCGTGAAAGTACTCAGGTGGCAAGGTTTTCAGGAAAAGTTGCCTCATCTCCCTCTCGATCGGTGGGGTTTTACTTGTGATGCCATCGCCCTCCATCTTTTGAAGGCCTTGAAAGGTTCATTCCTTCTCTTCTCTAGCTGAACCAAGTCTTCTCTGGTGGGACGATTTTCGAGTTGAACTGTCTTTCTTTGAAAGAATTCTTGACAAGATCTTCCTATCCTGTGATTGTCTCAACATCCAGCGCAATGAACCAAGACAAGGCGGGGCCAATCAAAGCTGTCTTGGAAGGTTTGGATGAAGAGTGGCACGTTGTCGAATCTTGAGCCATTTTTCTCAAGTAATACTTGAGATGAGTCCTAGGGCAACCGGTGCCATCGCACTTCATGCTAAATTCCAGCTCCTTAAAGGTTTGGGGACTTTCACCTTAGCATACGGAGATAGCTTATCCCCCTCGCATTTCGTACCCTGGAGAACCGCAGTCGTTCCTCCATCTTGGCTAGGCGCCTTTGCGCTCTCCTCATCGAGGCGGAGATAGGCTCCTCCCTTGGAACAGGATCCAAATTTACAATGATCGGGCGTGATGGAGGGGAATCGATGCGGTCCCCTTTTCGGGGAGGGTGTGGGCATGCGGATCAATGGCTAACGGGGAGTATGTCCTAACGAGGGGGGGGACGAAGCCTCGGTGGCATGCGTAGGCGGAGGATCCTTGAGCTTCTGACTTATTTCGGCCATCATGGCGGTAAGTTGGCCCGATTGATTTTCCATGTTGGTCATGCGCGCATTGGCTTTTTCGCTCTCCATTTTGCCTTTCGTGCGGGTTCGGATCGGGGACCTCCTCTTAGCCGTCTCGATTAACCGGGTGGAACGGACGCACCAGTGAAGCCCACTTGTGATGGCTAAGGAAAAGAAACTCCCCAGTCTCGATTTCACTCTCCGCGTGTGGATACGGATGGTTCGTGATCACCTGAATCATAAATAAGCAAGCATACATAAGCACATGATTCATACAGAAGACTGGTCCATGACAATGGTTTAGCCGCTTTCATTCATTAAATTGTTCTTAACTGAGTAACACCCCTGAACTTGAAAAGTGAACTAAAACTGGAAACTCAAAGCTCCTAAGCATCAAGCAACATAAAATAAGAATCCTAAGACAGATGAACTAAAAAAACAAAGCGACTAAACCCAAAACGACAAACCCAATCTATTCTACTCCTCATGATCTATATGCGAATGGGAAGCCAATGCTCAACGCAGATTTCTATTCTCATTAGCAACACGCTTCAAGCTTTGCTCGGCTTTCTCCGTCTTCCTCTTGAGATGGTTGATTTTCGCTTGGCGCGTTGGCTTCTTTTGTCACGTCCGGGATCTTCGGGAACTCGATCGGAATTTCATGCCGAGCCGGATGTATCGAGCCGTGGCATAATAAGTCTTTTCTTTCCCTCGAGCTCGTCTTGGGCCAATTTAACTTTCGAGCACTGCAAGCGAGCCGAGGCCTCTTGCGTGGCGAAGCTCTCTTTTGTAATCTCCTCCCTTTACGGTAAATCGGACTTGTAGCAAATCCGGCTTGAGAGGAGGCGGTAGATCTGGGCGACCTGATATTGGCGAGCCACTCGGAGGCGGGTAGTAGGAAGTGATGAGGTGATTCCCAGAATGGGATTGGTTCATTATTGCCATAAGAGAGACGTCCCTCGCGAAGTCGGAACCACTTAGCTTGCCATAGGAAGATCTTGGTTTTCGGATTTTTCAACAAATTTACCCATTCTGAGAAAGAAAGATTCGGAGTTCGATCCTGATGCCTCTTAAAAGCCTCGATAGGGTGATTAAACTCACTAATGTCACTGATATTCATATGAATACCAAATTCACTAGTATGAGAGAAAAACCAGACTTGTAAAAGCTCGACAGGAGCACGGAAAACCTTTTCTTCGTTTTCTTTAAAACGGGTGAGTGACAAAAATGTTTCAGCCAAGATAGTGTTGACAAAGCAAACTCCACCACATACTTGTTTGACCACCCATGCAACGGAAGGGTCAATAGCATTCTCGCGAAAGGGAAAAACTATGAACCCGAAGAAAGCTAGAAGGAAGATCTTACCTTTTAAAAGGGTCTCGTGATTTGCAAAACATGACCTAAGAAAGAAAGTGGGCACGCATGACAGTTATCTTTTAGCACCCTTCCGATTTGATTTTTGTTCATTCCAAGAAAGTCAGATAAAATCGATTCAGGCTCTAGCCCGAGGGGTGGATCGATTAACTCCAAATCCAAAGGCCTTCCTATGGCAACGCTGTATTCTTCCAAAGTCTGAGTCAACTCATGCTTATGGAATATGAGCGTGGACGCCCTGGGGACACAAAAATGGGCTATTGCTTGCATGACCCCACTTTGGATGTCGATGTCGAGAAGGGGCAAAAGGCGACCGAGCTTGTTCTCTACATAGGCTCGGCCCTCACGATTCAATTGATCCCACCAACGCTTGAGCTCGGCCCGGAGTAGGAGCGAATCGAATGTCGGATCTTCCCATTGCATATAGATCAAGACTCGACCAACCTAATTGTCATGGACCCGCCGGAGTATAAAAGTAAGCAAATTGCAAAAGTGAATGGTAGGAAACTTACTCCGCCAAACAATTACAACAAACACATAGACAGACGCATGAAGCGTGTGGCTCGATTTTTATTCTAAACGGCTTGACAAATTGAAGCTACGAGGGTGGGATGACTAGTCGCAGCCTCGCGTACTAAGTCAAGTCCTCGCGACTCCGGCTCAGTCAGGAATGATACCTCGATGCGACGCGGCCTCGCAAGCAAAGGTAAACATTCTTGACACCAAGAAGGAAACTTTCGGGATTGAGTCGGGCAACCTCTACTCTGTGCCTCGCGATCAAGTCGTATCCAACTCAATACCATCCTAAACATTCCTAGTGCCGCCCAGGTCCGACAGCGGGTTGTGTGTGTCATAGTGTAGTGCTAACACAATAAAGACATACACAACAATTCATATGTAATCAATACTTCAAAATGTAAAACAACATTCATTCAAAACCCCAAACCTGCAAAATAAAGGGGTTAACAATCATTCATTCAACTGCAAGCACATTCACATTAAGGACATAATTGAACAAGATAAATGGCCTAAATCCACTAAGAATTTTATCAAGTCCCGGCCGGAGTCGCAAGCTATCGCGACCTCCCGAACGGCCCCCTGACCTAAGGGGTTTGGCTAATGGATTACTAAGTTAAACCTAGCTCGAGCTCTCCCAAGCCCATATCAATCCATGACTTAAGTTTAAGTTGTTAACATGCAAATCAGTTTCATTTAGGAGTCGCCACTAATCGATTTTTGGTGGGTCGATTAGACACCCAAGTGAAGCGTGGGAGAAATGCTTCACTTCTACGGACCGGAGATTCAATGGGTGCGGGGACTTGATTACACTAATCGACGAACTAGTGCCCTTTCGGTACCTGATCTTGTTCAATTCATCACTTAACATGTTCTCGCTAATTGAGAGCCTCAAAATTCCGCTCCTAACTAAACTAAAGGAAGCGACAATTAAAATCTAAAACCTAAACATACCTAATTAACCACACGCGAGATTAAATAAAGAGGGCAACTCAAAGTGTGTGAACCGAGCAACGTGGGATTAAATATAGCACTAAATATCACGAAGAGGGCAAGAAAACTAATTTCAACATCCAAATAAAGTTTCTGATTTTTTTTGAATTTTTTTTTTTTTGAAATTTTTTTTTGAAATTTCTGAAAATTTCTAGGAATTTTTTTGAAATTTTCTTTGAATTTTTGAAAATTTTTTGAATTTTTTGAAATTTTTTTTGAATTTTCTTTTTGAAATTTTTTGAATTCCGCCCTCCCGACCGTACGCCCGCCTTGGTCTCGCATCGCCACCCGGCGAGAGGCGGCAAGTGTCCATCGCCTAGGTCACCGCCGCGGTGACCGGCGATTGACTTCGCAGACTGTCCAAGTCCCGACGAAGGACTAGGCGTCCAGCGGATCGGCGAGGTCCCGACACGGGACGGAAGGCCCCCTTCCGGGGTCGATCGAGACACCAAAACACGATTTAAATGAAATGGAACGGCGGTAGACATCGTGCAAACCCATTCGAGAGCCGACACATACAGAGCGATGGAAACGGCGACCGTCTTTAAGCGAACCTCGGGCATTTCAAAGTAGACCAAGAAGGCGAATTGGCCGAGACTCAAACCGTCTGAGATGCACACACGATTGGACAAGCAAAATCAACCCAAGCTCGCGCGAGCCACTGCGACGCAAACTCCGGCCCGGTGACCCCCCTCAAAAAAGCAAGAGCAACAAAACGAAAATAGAGGCGGTCAAGGACCTACTCGGCTTCGATGGCGTATGGACCAAAACTCGAATTCTATCAGGCGGGATCCTTGGGAGACCGACCTCGAATCCGGACCATGCAGTCGGTGAGGGTTCGGGACGGGAACCACAAGGAAAGAGGGTTGTCGGCTGAGACGGCGACCACCGGCCGAGGGACCGCTCTGCCCGGTTTCGCTCTCGGAGACTCTCTCTTTCTTTCCCTCCTTCTTGGCTCTGGCTCTCTCTGACTGTTCTCTCTGTTTCTCTCCTTGCAGCCCCCCCTCGCTCCCGAGCTCTGCCTTTTGTTCTGTTTTTCTTTGCTCCCATCTCTCTCTTTCATAATTTTTTTAATTTTTTAAATAAAATTTTTTATTTTTTTAATTTAATTTTTGAAAGTGAACATGCAAATGTACCTAACAACTATATGCCATGTAGTTTTAACGAAAATATTTTGGTTTAGGGATTAAAAATTAAACCCTAATTTTTTTTTTTGCGCGATAAACTCTAAATAATTTGGGCGAAATTTAGGTGTCAACAAACTGCAGCAGTATAATCCCAAAAGAGTAGACATCGAACTTTGTCATGAGCTCTTGTGTGGCGAGGAACTCGGGGTCCATGTACCTGAATGTCCCTTAATTTGGGTCAGTTGGGTACACGACAGTGGTGTTGTTGCTCAACCAATCACCACTGGACAGCAGTCAGCAAATGTTGAAATCGCTGAGCTTGCTCACGAGGTGCGCATCCAGTAGGATGTTCCCCGGTTTGACGTCCCCATGGACGATGCTGTGAGGCTTGCAAGAATGGAGGAAGGCCAGGACGGAGCGGAGCTCCATGGCAACACGTATTCGGGCTCGCCACAGCAGCTGCTTCACCCTGTTGCTGTTGCGGAGCCAGTCTTCGAGGCTTCCGTTTGGTATACATTCGTAAACAAGAGTGCAAGGCTCAGGACAAGCGCCAATAAGTGTGATGAGATTAGGATGCCTCACCTTGCTCAACACATCCACCTGGGAGACATTCAATTAAGAGTTCGATGATTAATTACCTGAAAGAGTTTGGAGTGGGAAAGATGTTTCATATAATTACCTGAAAGTTTTTGGTTGCTAGGCATTTGTGCATGTTCCAAGAGATGAAAGATCAAAGCTTGATGACAAGTCTAAACAGTGTATCTTCTTGGGTTATGGACATGAAGAGTTTGGCTACAAGTTATGGGATCCAGATACAAAGAAAATCATTAGAAGCCGAGATGTGATATTCTTTGAGTATCAAACCATTGAAGACATTGACAAGCTAGGGAGGCCAAAGAATGCAGCTCAACATTTTGTTAGTTTCAGCCCAAGTCCTCCTATTGTATTGGGCAGAAATCAAGGGGGGGAGAAGTACATGGAAATCATGAAAATGGTGAATCCTCACAAAATGTTGATCCTTTAGATGAGACAAGTGAAACAGTTGAGCAAAAACAACCAGTTGAGCCAGTGAAGCCAGTTGAGCAAAAACAGCCAGTCCTACCTCAGGTTAGAAGATCTAAAAGAGAATGTAGACCCTCACAGAAATATTAGCCGCATGAGTATGTATTACTCATTGAAGAGGTTGTGTCATGTGATCAAAAGAACGAGTGGTATGAAGCCATGCAAGAAGAGCTCAAATCATTGCATGAGAACCACACATTTGAATTGGTGAAGTTACCTAAAGGCAAAAGAACACTCACAAATAAGTGGGTGTATAAGTTGAAGACGAAAGAAAGAAGTTTGCAACCACAATACAAGGCTAGGCTTGTCATGAAGGGCTTTCGTCAAAAGAAAGAAATTAACTTTGAAGAAATATTTTCACTGGTTGTAAAAACGCCTTCTATTCGAGTTGTCATTGGGTTGGCCGCCACCTTGAATGTAGAAATTGAACAACTTGATGTAAAGACTGCTTTTCTTCATGAAGAACTAGAGTAAGAAATATATATGGAGCAACCGGAGGGTTTTATAGTCGAAGGCAAGGAGCATCATGTATGTAGATTGAGAAAAAGTTTGCACGGTCTCAAGCAAGCGCTAAGGCAATGGTATATGAAGTTCGAATCATTCATGAAAGATCACGGATATGATAAGACCAACTCTGATTATTGTGTTTTTATGAAAAGATTCTCGGATAATGATTTTCTTATCCTCCTACTCTATGTAGATGATATGTTGATTATCAGACATGATGCTAAGAAAATCAAGAGTTTAAAAAATAAGTTGAGTATAGCTTTTGCAATGAAGTTTTTAGGTCCAGCAAAGTAAATCCTTGGCATGAATATTACTCATGACAGGTTGAACAAGAAACTTTGGCCATCTCAAGAGAATTACATTGACAAGGTGTTGGAAAGATTCAACATGAGCACATGTAAACCGGTAAGTACTCTACTTGCTAGTCATTTCAAGTTGAGTAGTGACCAGTGTCCTACAAGTGAGAAAGAGAAGGAAGAGATGATGAAAATTCCTTATGCATCGGCCGTTGGTAGTTTGATGTATGCAATGGTTTGTACAAGACCAGACATTGCTCATGCAGTTGGTGTTATGAGTAGGTTTCTGTCAAATCCCGATAAAGAGCATTGGGCTGCTGTTAAATGGATTTTCAGGTATCTTAAAGGCACTTCTAGATTCTGCTTATGTTATGGAAATTGAAAGCCTGAGTTGAGTGGCTATTCAAATGCGGACTATGCCGGTGATGTTAACTCTCGAAAGTCCACATTGGGTTACATGATGATTTTTGCAGAGGGAGCGGTTTCATGGCAGTCAAGATTGCAAAAGTGTGTTACTTTGTCTACGACTGAAGCGGAGTATATCGCTATTACCAAAGAAGGTAAAGAACTTTTGTGGATGCAGAAATTCCTATAGGAGTTGGGCTTAAAGCAAGAAAAGACCGTTCTATATTGTGATAGCATGAGTGCTATCTATCTTAGCAAAAATCAGGTGTTGCATTCAAGATCGAAGCATATTGATGCGAAGTATCATTGGATCCGAGAAAAATTAGAAGAGAAGCTCTTTCAACTCGAAAAAGTCCGCACAGACGAAAATGGATCCGATATGATGACCAAAACCTTGCCCGTGACGAAACTTGACTCTTGTAGAAGCAAAGCGGGCATGATGGATCTTCCCACATGAGGTGGAGGGGGAGATTTGTTGACTGGGTCCACCTTATGTGGGGCCCAATTAGTACCTAAACCAAAAATAAACAAAACAAAAGAAAGTCAAAAAGTGAAAAAGAAAGAACAAAAGAAAAGGGGCAGCTTCATGCAGAAACAGGGAGCCCACAGAGAAGAGAGAGAGAAAAAGGCGAGAGCACCGAGAGCGAGAGAAACTGGGGAAAGAAAAGGGGCGCATCTTCGTGGTCCCGATTCGAGGGCCAAACATTGTCGAAATTGACTCAAATTTCAATATGTTGTTCGTGAGACCGAGGGCTACAAGTTGATCGGTTTCGTTCATTAAGAATCTCCTCCGAACTCTTCAATCACGGTTAGGGTTTTCTCTTTTATTTTGTGTAAATCTACCTTTGTAATGAAGAAATGATGTTGAAATGTTAATGTTGTACCTCTAGTGTGTGACTAGAGAGGAAACTAGTGCGTATCCTACTATTCTTGGTTGATGTGGACATCGAACCCTATCGAGGAGGAGGTGCTAGAGACCCGTTATTCTATCCGCTAGGCCCGATCACTCGAGCGAGAGCGAAGGAATTCAAACAAGCTATCGGCATCATAGTTCAAGATATTTGGAATGAAAATAATCTGAATTCGAAACTTGAAGATTCTGAAACTCCTTGGCGCAACATGATTACTTTTGGTCCAGCAAATTTCGAAAGAGCTTAGAATTGACGAAATCCGAATTGGCTCAAATTTGGATGGACGCTTGGAAACGGGCCGCTGATCAATACACACTACTTTAGTAGTAATTGATGACGTTTTTTAGCGATTTGGAGTCGTTTAGATGAACTTTTAGGCCTTTATGGAGGAGGAGGTGCTAGGGACCCGTTATTCTATCCGCCGGGCCCGATCACTCAAGCGAGAGCGAAGGAATTCAAACAAGCTATCGGCATCATGGTTTAAGATATTTGGAATGAAAATAATCTGAATTCGAAACTTGAAGATTCTGAAACTCCTTGGCGCAACATGATTACTTTTGGTCTAGCAAATTCCGAAGGAGCTTAGAATTGACGAACTCCGAATTGGCTCAAATTTGGATGGACGCTTGGAAACAGGCCGCTGATCAATACTCACTACTTTAGTAGTAAGTGATGACGTTTTTTAGCGATTTGGAGTCGTTTAGATGAACTTTTAGGCATTTTTCTATTTTTGGACGAATTTTTAATAATTAAGGTTATTTTTGTAATTTTAATCCTAGTAGGATTAGGATTAGGGTTAGCACCCTATATAAGGTTACTTATAGATTTCTAAGAAGAGGCAGAATTTTATTTTTAGCAAAGTTTTCTTCTTGAGCTTTCTTGAGGACTAGATCTTATCAAGGCTCTCTTGTGGCGATCGAATTTAACTTATCGAGCAAGATCGCAAATTCTCTTGTTCGTGGCGTTATAGCGTGGATTGGTTGACACAGGTTCGTCAACAGGTCGCGTTCATACCGAGATTACCAATCACAGGTTCGATTGGAGGTCGAGGTTAGCAATTCGTAACTCATAAATCTTCGTAAAACGATCATCTTCCACACTGATTCATATTATTGGTGATTAGTGGAAGTTTTATGTGTGGGGCGGTCCGTGATTTTTCCCTCATTGGGTTTCCACATTAAATCTCGGTGTCGTTACATTTGTTTCCTTATTATTGCGTGGTTATATTGCTAGAATATCATTGGTTGATGTTGGAATTAAGTCGATTTAGATCGGTTTAATTTTGGAGGAGATATTGACCTTGGATTGGTTGAGTTATTGGCGAATTGTTGCTCGCAGTTCTCCCCAACAGGTGTATATATAACAGAAAATAACATAAGCATGTGCCTTGTTGCTTTTAGTGACCATAGCTCAGGGACTGTCCATCAACGATGACACGAGTGCTTGGCTTTTTCCAAAACTTTTCGCGGTCATCTTGAGCACATTCGTTTGCCCGAATTCCTTCGAGGCAGCAGCTTCTTCGGTTTTGTTATTTTGGACTTGTAGGCATAGCTAACCAGAGAACTCTGTATCTCCATCCATCAATCAATTAATTAATCTTGTGGGGTAGATTCATTTATATTTCTCGAAGGAGAGAAAGCATTATAAAATATTTTTAAAAAAATTCTACGTAGGTGACACCCGTCATCGAAATCGATTGACATGATAAGAGAAATATATTATCGTCTTGCGGCATTCAACCGTCCGTCCAATGTCTCATCCAGCTTTTAGTATCAATCTCCTTAATCCAATCAAAGAAATTGGCCTCGTCTTATATCATCTTTTATCCCCCCAGCAAAAGTCTGCTGAAAATCAAGAAGTTGGCCTCATCATCTTGGCTTTCGGCCTCTGCCTAACACACAACTTGCAAGAAGTTGACAAAAAAGTCAGAAGCATGATTAATTTTTCTAATTAAGATATTAACAATTAAAATACTGTAAGTTTTAATTAACAACAATGGAAAATTATTGCCAAATCTTTGTATCTTAAATGGTTTTACGTATTAGTCAATGCAGGTGTATGATGCACCGGAGTGCGATTGTTTCTTCCTTAATGCAAAAGCATCGTATCGCGGCAATGGAGCTCTCTCTCTCTTCTCAAAGCTTGATTTGGATTGAAGGGCAAGCTTAAAGCCCAAGTTTGAAGTTTCTATCTAGACTTTCGAGGACGGTACCATGAAGTATAGATTTTTATTTTGCCTAAAGAAGGGGAAAGCTAGGAACCCTTCTATTGACTTCATGCTGAATTTCTTCCCCATTTTCTATTGACCCGACTATACCAAAGAGGTAATAAATTCAATATAGCCTCCTCTTGAAAGGCCGAAAAGTTGTTCTCTAAGCAATGAGTTGTACGTAGTGGATTCACATGATTTAGATTCATTCGTCGTATGTTAACTTAACTAGATGGAATGTTTAATTTTATTGGGAAAGTTGAAGGTCATCACCGTAGGACGACCATGGTTGTTTGTTAAATCAAGCAAAGCCTTGATCAGATTACAAATGTTTAATAAAGGATGGTTCATCTAATGGAATATGAGCAACAAGGCTATACTGATAATCGAAAAGTTTAAATAACAATATAAGACACCTCATTTATGGCCGTACTCTTTAGTTGGACAAAAAAAAATGAAAGCTGATCGATAGATCTAGAAATAATTGATCGAGTATTTGTAGCCCGACATAAATGGGGACATGAATTTACTAAATATCACGAGCACAACTTACAAGCTATCATGTAGAAATTAATTCCGTCCATTGTTTCATTGGCAACCACCTTTAATTTCATGTACCATGGCAAAGAATATCTAGCCGATAACTCTGTGAAAACCTCGATTTCCAGCTGAGAAATTCGACGGGTTTCGTCCTAGAATTTCTTGGAAACTAAAAAGATTATCAGACTTTTCTCTCTATTGTGGTTGGTCTTTGTCCTAATAAAGTCATGACCGCATTAAATGCAAAGACAACTTCTCCACTTGGAACCAAAGAACCATGACTTTGACTTCATTTGTAATTTTGTAATTTGTCGGCAAATTAATCAAGTTTGGTATTAGGTATAAGAATTTCCTAATGTGGGCTTCATTAATTGAAATTAACTAAATTAGTTTGGTCTAATAAAGATAAGATATATGAGTTCTTAACAAATCTAATATGGGGCTGGCTAGTGTGGGTCAAGTATGGCCCAACCCGTAATGAGAGGGCCCGTGGTTAAAGATTCTATAAATAGCGCTCAAGTCCTTCCCCTAACCAGATGATGCACACTTTGACTCACATACGAATCTAGAGAGAACTTTCATCTCGTGAGTGGCAATCTCATTAGGCCAGTGTTCTAATGAAGGGGATAGGGGAGAAGAACTTGAGTCCGTGTTCGGAAACCGTCACAAATTCCGCGTCAAGTTCGATAGATTCTAAATCAAGTATGCGAATCGATAATTTTCTCCGTTATCGTGTTTCAATTTCTAACTATGGTGATCCTGGGCATGCCATTTTCGTGTCCATCATTTGGTATCAGAGCCTGTCATAGATTAGAAACGAAACATGCGGATTAAGACCGTTTTCATTTTGTCCGAGAGGTTTTTGCCCAGTTTCGAAATTTTTTATCGGATGAAAGTTAAATTTTATTACATATTTAGAATCTACTTGTCGAGATGAGAAAATTGGTGGGCGGCACGTCGCCGGAAGAGGCCAGATGCGTCGTCACGCACCTACACACACCCTAGGCACGGCGGCACATGACCACCACGCGTGGCCGTGCTGAACCGGCGCGTCTTTCCGCCGTAACCACAGGCTAACGTCAACACGACATCAACGAGGGCACGCATCCGGTTGACTCGGATCCTGACCCGACCCGGTCGTTGACCCGACCCAGATCCTGACCCGACCCGATTTTCGACCCGACCCAACCGTTGACCCGGCCGGTCAACTGGTTGGACCGGTCCATTGACCGTTGATCGGTCGGATCGGTCAACCGATCGGACCGGCTGTTCAAACTGGTTGGACCGGCTGAACATGCGGGCGCACGCCGCACCTTCCGACGGCGCGTGAGGGCGCGTCTAACGTCCGTTTTGGACAATCTTGATATCGACGCGCTCGTATTGAGATGCTCTACATTGTGGTATATTTATTTTACATGTTTGAAACTTTTATAGATGTGAAAATACGTATAGAACCCTATATACCGTATTTTTAGGGTATTTTTGCATATTTTCTTATATTTCTCTATGGTTTCGAAAATACATATGGTAGATCACATGTATATCACCACATAAGGACTGTGTAGAGTGCAATTCATTGTCTATCAATGAATGGAACAATATAATTAGCATGACATGTAATTTCAAATACATACGCCCTTGTTTTTACGTGCAGCATTACATGTATATGGTAAATGTGATACATAAAGTTTATATCTCTGGTATGAGAGATTTTCAAAGATTTAGTTGAGTAGTGACTACCAAAGTGGCACACTTGACTGAGTTTGAGAAATATCGGTCTCATATTATAGTGGGATGTCTCATATTCTATTGCGTGATCATACTCCCAAAGGAGGTGATCTTGTATTGGTTCATGGAGAAGATACATGTATAGCATGTGATTGAGAAATAAATGATCTTAGTGGTTCATACACCCAAAAGTGGTGATTTCACGAAAGATTAGAATATGTTCTCATGGCCGCTGTCATGTGAAGAGTGTACAACTGCATGTCATATTTTCTACCCAAAGGTGATTATATGATGATGTATGTAACTCTCTGGATAAGTACTCACATAATGCTGATTGTATTGTTTGTTTGTTTTCCAATCACCTTTTCTATAAACGGCAATTCCATTTCCATTGAGGTCCTTACGGGTTGAACTTTAAGAAATGAAAAAAGGATTTTCTATTTGGAATGGAGCTGGCAGATGTTCACATTGCTCTTACAAAAGATAAGCCGACAGATATCACGACCACCAGTACTGAAGCTGAGAAAATGGACTATGATGCCTAGGAAAAGAGCAATCGGATTTGCTTATTGACAATGAAGAAATCCATTCCAGAACACTTAAAAAGTGGTTTACCAGCTAACTGTACTGCTAAGGGAATGATAGTAGCCTTAGAGGCTAGAAACCGCATTTCATCTAATGCTAAGGTTGGTACACTTCTTTAAAAGCTCTTCAATATGAAGTATGATGGTACTGCTGGAGTTAGAGATTATGTCCTTAGGATGGTAGACCTAAAGACAAAGCTTTAAGCTCTTAATGTTTTCATTCTTGATGCTTGCATTGTGCATCAAGCCCTAAACACCCTTCCACCTGATTTTGGGATTATAAAGACAAATTACAATTTTCAAGATGAGACTTGGTCAGTTAATGACTTGATAGCAAGGGTGGTGGCAGAGGAAGAGAAACTTAAGAAGGAAAAAGGGTATCTAGCCTTTTATATGTTTCTATTTCCCACAAAAGGAAGAATAAGAAGTCCAGAAATCGTACTCATAAAAGTACTCATGACACTACCGGTCAATCTGACAATATGGATCCAAAGAAAACAACCTTCAAAAGGGATGGTGACCACTGTTTCTTTTGCAAGAAGAAAGGTCACATAGAGAAGGACTGTGGAAAGTTTAAAGCTTAGTTATCCAAACGTGAGCCTACAGGTAATGATTCTTTGGCACTTGTTTGTGAATCCAACCTATCAGAAGCACCATCTAGCTCTTGGTGGCTCAATAGCGGTGCAACTAATCATGTTGCGTTTACCATATAGGGATTCATAAACCGGAGGAAGCCAAATCAGGATGAATCAAGACTCACTGTGGGAAACAACGAGAAAGCTGATGTTGTGTTTGTGGGAGATATAATCTTGATTCTAGGCTCTGGTTTTAGATTAATGTTGAAAGACACTTTTTATGTACCTTCATTTAGACGGAGCTTAATTTTCGTATCGTGTTTGGACATGTATGGCTACTCTTTTGAAATCAAGAACAATGTTATTTCTTTGTTTCTTAATTCAAATAAGGTTGGGTGTTGTTCTATGTCCAACAGATTGTACAGATTGTGTTTGTCTCCCAATGACATATATGTCGCTTATACGGGTAAAAAAGTTATTTTTAAGATACCACTACCTAAGGAACAGTCTTATGCATTGTGGCATAAACAGCTTGGCCATATCTCTAAGGATAGAGTAGAAAGGCTGATAAAAACTAACATCCTGCCTGCTCTTAAAAATGACTTAGAGACATGCGTAAACTGTTGTAGAGGTAAAATGACCAAGATAAAGAAGAAAACTGTAGTCCAAAGTTCTGACTTGTTGGAGGTCATTCACACCGATATAAGTAGACCCTACACGGCAACCTTGTGTAGAAATTTTTATTTCATCACATTTATTGATGACTATTCTCGATATGGTTATCTATACTTGATTAAAGAAAAGTTTGAGTCTCTTGACAAGTTCAAGATTTTTCGGACTGAAGTCGAGAAACAGTTGAGAAAAGTCATAAAGGTTGTTAGATCTGACCGAGGTGGAAAGTATTATGGCAAGGACGGCGATGCCGGATAGCTTAAGGGGCCATTTGCCAAATACTTAGAGGATTCTAGGATAGTGGCTCAGTTTACTATGCCTAGGAGTCCTGAGCAAAATGGTGTAGCCGAAAGGCGTAATCGCACTCTTATGGAAATGGTGAGGAGTATGATTAGTAGGACAAATTTACCTAATTTTCTGTGAGGTGAAGTTTTGAAAACAGCTTTGTACATTCTAAATCATGTACCTACTAAAGCTGTTCCATTGACTCATTTTAAGTTATGGACTGGACGTAAGTCTAGCTTAAACCATCTTAAGGTTTGGGGAAGTCTTATAGAAGTGAAGTTATATAATCCAACATTAAGTAAGTTGGACTCCAAAACCACTCGGTATTACTTTGTATCTTACCCAGAACATTCAAAGGGATATCGGTTCTATAATCCCATGGAGGCATAAGAATTGTAGAATCACAAACAGTCAAGTTTCTGGAGTTTGATGTGGCCAAAGAAAGTAGCTGTTCACAGACTATTGAGGATAATAGTATGGTGGGTAATGTTGTATCTTTATCTCCTCCCATACAGATAATTGTGGAAATTCTCACACCACAGACTGAACCTATTGAGGCTCGGAATCCTGTTGTCGAGACAGTTTCTAATGAAGTTCCTCAAGGTTATCAAGTGCAGAATGTGGCTATTGCTGCTCCAGTAAGGAGATCCATTAGGGAGAGACGATCAACTATACCAGCAGACTATTTAGTCTATATAGGAGAGCAAGACTACGATATCAGTTCTGTGGTTGATCCAATGACTTATGCAAAAGCTGTTTCTTGTACTCAGTCAGAATTGTGGTTGGATGTAATGAGAGATGAAATACAATCTATGAAGCATAATGGAGTTTGGGAACTTATTGAATTATTTGAAAGTCATAGACCCATTAGCTGCAAATGAGTGTATAAGATTAAAAGGGACCCTAAAGGAAAGATTGAAAAGTTTAAAGCCAGACTGGTAGTCAAGGGTTTCACTCAGAGAAAAGGAGTAAATTATGAAGCAACTTTTTCTCCGATCTCTTCTAAAGATTCTTTCTGAGTGGTCATGGCATTAGTAGCTCATTTCGATATAGAGTTACACCAGATGAATGTTAAAACTGCCTTTCTCAATGGAAACCTTAATGAAGAAGTCTCTATGATGCAACCCGAAGGTTTTGTGGCAAATGATTCAAGTACGCTTGTATGTAGACTGAAAAAAATCTATTTATGGTCTCAAGCAAGCTTCTAGACAATGGTACTTGAAGTTTCATAGTGTTGTTGCTTCATATGGTTTTGTTGAAAACAAAATAGATCAGTGTATATACTGCAAGGTCAGTGGGAGGAAATTCATTTTCCTTATACTCTATGTGGATGATATCCTGCTTGCAAGCAGCGACCTTGGTTTACTGCATGAGACAAAACGGATGTTGTCAAAGAACTTTGATATGAAGGACCTTGGTGAGGCGTCTTTTGTCCTTGGCATTAAGATTCATAGGATTTTTCTCACCGACTATTGGGTTTATCTCAGAGGGCATATGTTGATCGTATCTTAGAAAGATTCAACATGCAGAAATGTAAGCCAGGAATTGCTCCTGTCAATAAAGGTAATAAGTTGAGTCTGTCACAATGTCCTCATTCAGATTTTGAGAAAGCTCAAATGAAGAATGTACCGTATGCTAGTGCACTTGGGAGTATTATGTATGCTCAAGTATGTACTAGGCCAGATATTACTTTTGCAACAGAACTTCTAGGCAAATATCAGTCAAATCCAAGACACGATCATTGGGCTACTGCCAAGAAGGTTTTGAGGTACTTAAAGAGAACAAAAGACTATATGCTGATTTATAAACATGTTCAAGACCTACAGCTAGTTGGGTATTCAGATTCAGACTTTGCTGGCTGTCAGGATGAAAAGAAGTCGACAACAAATTACATCTTTAAGTTAGCAGGGGGTGCAGTATCATGAAAAGGTGAGAAATAGAAATCGATGACATCCTCTACCATGCAAGCGGAGTTTGTAGCATGCTTTTCGACCGCTACTCAAGCAATTTGGCTCCAAAACCTCATTAAGGAGTTGATCGTATTTGATTTCGTGGATAGGCCCATACAGTTGTATTGTGACGATTACTCTACGGTATTGTTTATTAACAACAACAGAGGTCTCAAGGGGTCTAAGCATGTGGAGGTCAAATACCTGACTATAAAGGAAAAAGTTCAAACCGATGACATTGCAGTAGAGCACATTTCAACAGATGATATGATTGCAGATCCGCTAACTAAAGGCCTTTGCCTTTGTGTATTTGATCGACATGTCTTTAATATGGGCTTAGGAGTATCATGGGATACTGTCAATTAATGGGAGCTATTTAGTTTTATGTTACTCTTATGAAGTTTGTATCAGATTTTGTTACATTTTTGTAATATTTGAATATGTATCAACTCTTTTGCATTCAATGAGATATTTGTGAATGTAGATTTATCAAGTTGAGTACATATATTTGATGAAAATCTCGAGGCATTGTGTAAACCTTGAGTACAGGCTATGGGTCATTCTTGGTATTAGCCTTAATAATATCTCTAGTTACACATAAAGTACAGTTAACTATCAAGGTAAGACATATGTAGGTTTGTTGGAACCATGAAGAATATTCTCTGGTGACACACTAGGTTTTGTGACACTTAAGGAGAGAGAATTTGGACTAACAAAATGGATAACACATGAAGTATCACTCATTATGAGGTATTGTTCATTTGACACACTACCATATTGAATTCATATCAGTAAAGTTGAAAGCACTCGTGATCATGAAAGGCTCTGCGTGAGTACATGTAGTTACCGCCATGATTCAGTGTTCGAGACTTTATAGGATCGGATTAACTATTAAGAATAATCTCTAGACTAATATGAGGGTACGCACACAGTTCTGTTTCAATTAATATCGCCCAAGTGGGAGAATGTAAGAATTTCCTAATGTGGGCTTCATTAATTGAAATTAACTGAATTAGTTTGATCTAATAAAGGTAAGATATATGGGTTCTTAATAAGTCTAATATAGGACTGGCTGGTGTGGGTCGAGTATGCCTCGGCCTGTAATAAGAGGGCTCGTGGTCGAAAACTCTATAAATAGTACTCAAGTCCCTCCCATAATCCGATGATGCACAATTTGACTCACATACGAATCTAGAAAGAACTTTCTTCTCGTGAGTGGCAATCTCATTAGGCCAGTGTTCTAACGAAGAGGATAGGGGAGAAGAACTTGAGTTCATGTTCGGAAACTGTCGCAAATTCCGCGTCAAGTTCGATGGATTCTAAACCAGGTACACGAATCGATAATTTCTCCATTATCGTGTTTCGATTTCTAACTATAGTGATCCTGGGCATGTCATTTTCGTGTCCATCATTAGGAGCATTTATTTTTCTCAACTAGTTGAGGTTTCATTTCTACGAACCTTCCTTAGTGGGTGCTATTGCATGAAGGGGACATTGTCCGCAGGTCTTCAAAGAAGAAGCCACGTCCAACTAAATCGACCGTTGGTAGACGGAATTACGAAAGCAAGGTTCATCTCTTTTTCTTTGTCCTTTTCTTTTTATATTCGTTCAGGCAAAAAGAAACAACAATGATAGACCAGCGAGCAATCCCCTAAGAAGCACGGATTGTTTCCTGGTTTTGTGCCATTAAAAAAATCGACACGAACGTCTTCCCAAGAGGTGTATACACGTGTACCATATCTTATGCTGGCCTTGGCCGGCATCATGAGTCAATTATTACTTCTGGAAGTCCTACGAGATTCCTAAGCGAGGGGATCCCGAGAGGTATATATGAATAATCTCGTGGGAATATTCGAGACAACAAGTCAAACGCCATTGCAAAAAGAAAAAGAAAAAGAAAAAGAAAAGGCATTATGATATACTTCTTGTCAAAGAAAAGTTCATGCCGGTTACTAGATCCATCATACACACCTGGACATCGTCACTTCTTATTTAACGGAAAATTATCAAAATAGTCATAAACCTATTACAATTATACAAATTTAGTACTAAATATTTTTTTTTGTCAATTGAGTACTAAATCTTTTGCATTTTGGTCAATTCAATCCATCTAGATAATTTTGGTCGGAAATCACTATCATGGATGACGGCCGTCCTATGTAACGCGACTGGCTCTGACGTTGACATTTTTCAATAATATTTTAATAATTTTTTGAATTATTTATTTATTTATTTTCTTTCTCATTTTTTTTCCCTTCTTCCTCTAGCCAATCGCCAAACCTTGGCGACCGGCCAAAGGTGAGGGCCGACGAGGTTGACCTCACCCGCTTGGCAATGGCAGGCCTCTTCAGTGGCCGATGGGGTCGATCTCGACAGCCCTCGCCTCTGGCTGGTCGTCGAGGTCCAATAACTGGCTAGGGGAAGAAGGAAAGAAAAAAAAAAAGAAAGAGAAGGAAAAGAAACAAAAGGAAAAATAATTAAAAAAATAAAAAATTCGAAAAATATTAAATATTATTAAAAATTATCCACATCAGAGCTGACCGTGCCACGTAGGACGGCCAACATTCATGTTAGCGATTTCGAGTCAAAACTGGCCAGATGGATTAAATTGACACATGTGTAAAATATATATATTTTTTTAAGACTTAATTGGCCCAAAAAAAAAGGTTTGACTGTATTGGCACAATTACAATATGTTTATGACTTTTTAAATAATTTTCCCTTGATTTAATCAATGAAGTAATAAAGCAACAGATGATATCATCATCGTGTTGCCCAAATGGAATCTTACCTCTACATATAGGTGTTTTTTAGAGGAAAGTAAATAATTATTTGCACGTATTTGCGAGGGCACTTTTTGGGCTACATGGATACTACAGTATTATCATGGCCTATGTTTGAATCGACTGTTTATGGGTATTAACTAATATAAGATAAGAGCATTTCATTATATCGTCGTTTTTAAAATAAGATTAGGTGATATTCACATTCATTAGTTTTTCTATGCAAGACCAAATCTACTTGCCCGCTTCAATAAAAAGGTTGCATGTAACAATCTACGACACTCTAGGGTTAAATAAGGAGGAGATGGAAGTGGATTGAAGAATAGTAGTTGTAATATTCCCTAAAGTCAAGACCATTGACGTAGTCAAGAACATGTACTTTCTATGCAAGACCAAATCTACTTGCCCACTCCAATAAATAGGTTGCATGTAAAACCGACGACACTCTAGGGTTAAAAATGCAGGAGATGGAAGTGGATTGAAGAATAGTAGTTGTAATATTCCCTAAAGTCAAGACCATTGACGTAGTCAAGAACATGTACTTTCTATGCAAGACCAAATCTATTTGCCCGCTCCAATAAATAGGTTGCATGTAAAACCGACGACACTCTAGGGTTAAATATACAGGAGATGGAAGTGGATTGAAGAATAGTAGCTGTAATATTTTCCTAAAATCAAGAGCACGAAGGTAAAAATTCAAGTGGAAAAATTAAGTTATTTCGGCATTTAATATTAAGTTATTTCCACTTGAAGAGGGGCGATTTTCAATTTGGATCGATTAACCAAACCAAATAACACGTAAAGGACTGGGAAAGATTTAGATCTGAATACCGAAACACGTAAGCGATAAAAAAAATATTAATTCATGCATTCTTTTATGGACGTAACATTCATAGTATATATAATTAAATATATTTAGGGAAGATTTTCCTATGATATCAGTCGCTATCCTGTCTTAATATTAACAAACACAGGAGAAAGCAAAAGGTCAAGAGAAAAGGGATACCCAAAAATATAATCCTTGTTATTATAAGTCTATTTTTATTTTTTCGTTTTTTGGGCATGGCCTATTGCCATCTCAACAAAGACATGACAGCTCCTCGAATTCATTGAACTCGGTCGCAGGAAAAATGGGTCGTTGTCCGTGTACTTAATGTAGAAGAAACTCTAAGAACAATGGTGAGTACATGCAGGAAGAACATTCAACAAAATAACTCAATACATGACGCAGCAAAAGATCTACGTATGTACATACAAACAAACCGGCTGGTACTCGCCGACGACCGCCACGCATGACGCGGAAAGTCAATTTACTTGAAGTTCAAAGTACACATCCAAACATGTATATCGCTTAGTTCCTTAGTATTCACAAGTCTAGGTTTATTGATAGGAAGCTACAACCGATTCGAGCACCGTCAACACTTCTGACCGGAGATCTGGCCTATTCCTTCTGCTCATCTCGCAGCACCTCAAAGCCAAATGAGCCAACTCCTTGGCCAGCATATAGGGCCACTCTCCAGCCAGTGGATCCAAGATGGCCTCCAAAGCCCCTGCACTAATTGCACTTTGCACTTCCTTCGCTATACCAAAGGCGGGCCTCCTCGTCAATAACTGCAGCAGTATAATCCCGAAAGAATAAACATCGAACTTCGTTGTGAGCTCTTGCGTGATGAGGATCTCGGGGTCCATGTACCCGAGCGTCCCCTTCAAGTCGGCTGTGTACAGGACTGTGGTGTTGTTGCTAGACCGCTCCCCGTGGGAGAGCAGTCGGCAGATACCGAAATCGCTGAGCTTGCTACCGAGATGTGCATCCAGTAGGATGTTCCCCGGTTTGACGTCACCATGGACGATGCTGTGAGGCTTGTAAGAGTGGAGGAAGGCCAGGACAGAGCAGAGCTCCTTGGCGATGCGTATTCGTGCTCGCCACGACAGCTGCTTCGCCCTGTTGCTGCTGTGGAGCCAGTCTTCGAGGCTACCGTTTGGTATATATTCGTAAACAAGAGTGTAGGGCTCCGGACAAGCGCCCATGAACGTGATGAGATTAGGATGCCTCACCTTGCTCAACACATCCACCTGGGAGACATTGAATCAAGAGTTCGATGATCGGCATTTGATATTCTCGATTACTGTGAGCAATGTACTCTTACAGTGAAGACATAGGAATTAATGAACCGAGTCTTCATACTTTAATTTTGGTTCAGAGAAAACATGAAAAGAAGTAGAGGATACTCAAGAATTCTTACCTCCTGTTGAAATTCTTGTGAACTATGCATGCTATGAAATTTAATGATCTTTATGGCCACCCACGTATGTCGAAGGAAACCTCTATACACGCTCCCGCAACCGCCTTCTCCAATCTTCAAGGACGGGTCGAAGTTCCGTGTAGCTTCCTTGATTTCAGTCATGGAGAACTCGGAGAAGTACTTTGCACCCAAGGAATCTCCTTTTCTTCTGCTTACCTCCTCGGCCGTTTGGAGCGCACTGTCAAGTTCGATCTGCAACAGCTCTAGCTCTTGTCTAAAAGTCTGCAACATTTCATCACTCGCAATGATTTTCAGCCCCAACTCCTTTCTGCTCTCGTCGGTCTCGGTGAATTGGCTCTTGAGCTGCAATTTCTGTTCCTGGGCACTGCGAAGTCCTTCCATCACTTTGTCTAGCTGATCCTTCACCTTCTCAAGTTCTTCCTCCAACTGAAAATTTACCCATAACATTATACTCAATAGATCATCTCTTTTTTTTTTTTGCCACAAGTCAATAAATCATCTTTCATCCTCATGTTAACAATATGTCATGCTTGCTATTTATGCGATACGTTTTAGGACGAATTGTTTCCATGGAGTTCATTATGGTCCTCAGCAATCAGTAAAAATATTCCATTTTTAATATCGGCAATTTACATAAATCAGGGCTCCAGGTCGATATATAGCAAAGCCGTCCAGTTATTATATTGACATTATACCTTCCTGGGATCCTTTCGCCCACCTTCACCGATATCAACTTCTGCTTCAGCACAAGTCGTCACTCCCTCCTCAAGCACTCGCGCATCGTTTTCCTCCATACCCTGTAACAATTAGCTGAACTTTGCAATATTCCTTTAAAGGACAAAGATTAAGATATTCTTGAGTCTAAAGCGGGGAAGTTTAAGCTAGAGACATGGTCCCCTCGCTAGAGAACATGAAAACAACAATCGTTGTATTATTTTGCACGTACCAGAGTGTTGGAGAGTGATGAGTGGCAGGTAAGATAGACTGATTGAATCAACTGCAGACAATGGGAAAGACTTGTTGCGAGTTCTTGGATAGTGTCTTGCCTCTCCAATATGCTCGGCACGTTAGGCTGCTTGGAAGGAGTGCTATCTGGGGAAGGAGAAGCTATTGGCATAACTGCACGCCGGTCGGCGTTTGAGGAGAAGGTTCTTCCCAGAAAGCCTTGAAATAGATTGCTCAACTTCGCCATAGCACTCCTCTGCAGTGTGACGGATCGCGATTTCAAGAGAATGGACTTTCCAGCTCCAGGGGTTGGAGTCGTCGGTGATGGTGCATCAGTAGGAACTTCTGCAATGGCTTGAACCGTCTGAGCTTCCCTATTTTGACAAGGAATCAAAATAACTTCAAGGTGAAGCGAAAATTGTGGCATCACTTCATAAATTAATCGTCCGCTATGACTCCGCCCCCGTAAACATCCCTACCTGCACTCAATTTCATTCGGAAATTTCATTTATTGTGTTATGAGCTAATTAGAAGTTAGCGGATCTAGGGAAACTGGTAGTTGCCATGGCCCCCGCGCAAAATTTCCCAAGTTTTTAGCCATCTTTTTTTTTTTTGGTGTAAAATGTAAATAGCATTTATAAATTGATGTACAGAGACTTAAGGACATTCCCCAGCATTACAAATAGAACTAAGATCACGAAAAAATGAAGTGAGGGAGTCTCCATATAGTAGCCAATATTTCATTTGTCCGGGATGGCCTAAAAGATTTGTAATGCAAAGCTCTTAGCCATCTTATTCAAAGAAAGAAGATATAATGGAAAACATGAACAAATTTGTTTGTCCCAGCTTCATCACAGCCCAAAATTCTGGGTATCCTATGGCATTCAACTATTGCAACAAGATTTTCAGCTGATTCGATTTTCAAATTGATTATTTGTTGTAGAACTTATTTTCACAACACCCTCATATACGCATTCGATAATTTCAAAGGAGACAAATTCACAAGTAAAATAGTCGGAGGGCGACCTTGTGTGAATGAGGTGCCCGTCACAAATAAACCGAATTTGACAAGAGAAGTGCGCTTTATCGCAGACGAAGATGGCTTTCCTGGACTTGATTTCAGTCATCTTCCTGCCAATTCAAAATCAGAGAAGACAGTGAATTGATTTGGTGGAAATTCAGATAATACTAAACATAAGTTGGGAGATACAACACGAGATTTTTAGATTCTCAAAGCGATATGTGGCCAGTTTTTATTTTATTGTTTCACTCAGTAGGAAAGGAAGACGATTCGTAATACGTAATGTATAGTGATGGACTCGATGCGAACTAGACATTTGAGAAGCGCCACCAAGTATTCCTCAAAGACCGGACATGTACAACACATCTTTAAGGATTAACATAGAAAAAAGTATCTAGTTTAATGTTGTAATCAAGAATCCAAACAAACATATCCTTTTAGTTATGAAGAGGATAGATTTGGAATGAATAAGTCCACAACCCATGTGGGTGTGTCCTCTTGTTCTTGTACGTACTTGAAATAGCGTCCGTCTGCTGCTGCACCCATTACAAGCTTTTTGATCCCATACAAACGTATGAGCTCCACAATTCCCTTTTGAACGCTGTCCGATTTTATGTACTCTTTCTTTGCCGGTACCTATGAACCAATAAACCAATTAATTTGCTTCATTATTATCGTCGTCTCTTAGAAGTGTGTGTATGTATATATAATTATGTAAACTTGTGCCATGTGAGCATCGTCTATATCAAGGGTCAACAATGATTAATATTTGTTCGATTCACTGGCACTTTGTTAAGAAGTCATTGACGAGGATATCTAATCATCTAGATGAAGAAGAAGAAGAAGAAGAAAGTAAACATACCCCCATTTTTTGACAAACGCGCAGGTAGGTATCCAAGATCTTATGCATGTTTATCCTCTCCTTTTCTCTGTGTTCTCTCAACAATATCTCATTTGCCGAGTTCGCCGGCATTCCAGCACCCAGGCCTCCTGCAAACCAAAGGCAAATTGAAAGCACATAAAATTTAATCAGTTGCAAGAAAGAACGTCGCCGGAAGAACGAATATCGACAATAAAAGGAACTAGTAAAAGCAATAGGATATCCAATATGTTCCAACATCGCGAAACCCTGAAAGGGAAATTTAATTTTTTTCACATGTCGATTGTCCATCATGGAAGATCCCTGTGTTATATCCATGGGAACTTGGTAAGCTTTCATTTTTTTCTTTTAACAAACACTCGTACAACCAAAAAAGATAACCGAACGATGGTGGGTAATATGCAAAGAAAAAAAGGCAAAAACGTTGACTTGCCCATGGGGATGGTCTGTGAAGGAACTAGAACATGAATGATACAGATCTTGACCTTGCCTCCTGATTGATTCACCGTCCAAACAAGCTTCGCTATGCCTTCTTTCACATCCTTCCCAGCTGCGACATAAATCATGTCTTCGAAAACCGGCATCGCCAGTTCAGGTGCGACCCTGCGAAAGCTGGGCATCATCGCCGGGATTCCAACCTCGGGTAGCGTAATCATACGGTCAACCACGGCCATATCGACCGCAGACGAAGATGATCTTAACAAAAAAGAAACTGAGCAAACTCTGGAGTGTCTATGATGCAGATAGATAGCTAGGGAGAGCAGACATGAGAGAGAGAGACAAAAAGCGAGACATAGGAATTCTCTGAGAAACGAAAATGAAGTAGAGCGGGGAGGGTCTCAAGCGAGGTTTTTTGTTGAGGGGGGATTTGGCTGGGTTATAAAGAGAGGGCTTGTTCTAAAGCTTGTGCAGGCCGTACAGTACATACCATGAAATCAACGAAGACTCTCTTTTCACGGGTAATGAGTGAGCAATTTCTCGTTGGGCTCCATCAAGTTAGGCGCTATATAACATGCTTCTGTTTCTAGTAATTATTTGATATGGACTTGTGGTTTATGAGATTTCACTCTAACCCTCTCTCCCGCAACAAATATTTTACAGAATTCGTCGCCTTACCTCCCTAATTTAATTTCTGCATCCACCATTGGTGATTAGTGAAAATTACAGCAGAAGAATTCCTCATATAGAAGGCATGAGCGGAAATTTGCACTCTCCATAGTCGTACACGCACTTTTTGGTCTTGAAATGTCCATGCCAATGGTCGGTCTTTCAAATTACTATTTTGCTATTTGAACAGTGTCGAGCTTAAACAAGGAAGCAAGCATTCATGCGGAGTTTAAGTCACCTTCTGGTAATTAAATTCAAGTGGGGTCTTTTTTGGATTAAAATAAAACTGTTGTTATCATAAAATGCACGATATTGTAGAGTTAGGTGAATCATTAATAAGGAAATTATTAGCAGACATAACCAAAAAACATTTTATCAAATAGTTGCCTTGCCTATCATCAATAAGAAGAGTCTCAACATTTGAAAATTCAAATGTATCATGTTTATTGAAGATGTTTAACTTCTTTATGTTAGACATACAATTACATAAGACTGTATTTTTCATATATATTTATATATATGCGTGCGCGCCATACTATTACTCTAGTGCTTTAATGAGGCTGAGCATCCTTCGAATAAGCTTGTGCCTTGCATTGCTTATAGTGATCACAACTCAGGGAGTGTTCATCACCAATGACGCAAATGCTTAGCTTTTTCAAAGCTTTTGGGGGTTGTATTGAGCACATTGGTTTTCCCGAATTGCTTCAAGTGAGGAGGAGCTTCTTGAAAACTGCTTTCTCGAAGGAGAGAAAGCATTATAAAATATTTCAAAATGAAAAAATTCTACATGGTAACATCCAATCATTGAAATCGATTGACGTGATGAGAGAAAAATATTATTGTCACGTGGCATTCGATCGTTTTTTTTATGTCTCTAACAGATTTTAGTATCAATTTCCTTAATCCAATCAAAGACATTTGCCTGATCTATTCTATATTACCTGAGCAAACATCCGCTGAAAATCAAGGGGATGGCATCATCTTCTTGGCTTCTGCTTCTGTGTAACGCTCAACTTGCAAGAAGTCGACAATAAAGTCAAAATCGCGATAAAATTTTCAAAGAATTTAAAATATTGTAAGTTTAAAATAATAATGGAAAATTATACCCAAATCTAGTCTTGGATATTTTCATTTTAAATGGTTTTATGTATTTTGTGTGCTGCAAATCTACAATATGTATAAAAGAATATTCAAAGCAACCATATCAGTTTCCTGATATCATTTCCCTATAAATCATATATATAGTATTTCACGTCATTTTCTTATAGTTTTCTCCCCAGAACACCATTTCGTAGTAAACTTGCCTTCATTCGTCTGCTATTTACAGCCATCTTTGGCGGGGAAGGTTCAACTCCATGAGGTCTACTAGTCAAATGCACCTGTGTGGATGCGTGTGGGACATCGACGGTAGCTGGATTGTTTTTTCTTGCTTAATGCAGAAGTATCATATCGTGTGGAAATGGAGCTCTTTCTCTCTCCTCGAAGCTTGATTTGGATTGAAGGGCAAGCTTGGAGCCTAAGTTTGAAGTTTCTATCTTGATTAACCTTAATCAGGGGTCTTCTCTCTTAAGGTTCTTCGTGTTCGGTTAAGTATTCGGTTAAGAGTTAACCTCATCACAAAAGAGAAGCCGAAGCTCCCACAAGGGTCTTCGTGGCCTGTTCGTTTGATATATTGGAACGGCGGACTTCACAGATGCGTTCCTTATTTTAACGTATCAATGACCACATGTCCTACACCCCCAGGTTCCCCATGTGTCCTTGTTTTTTCTAAGGAGAGGGAATATCCTCTAAAGGTTTTATATCCCGGTGATCCCAAGGTCTGGACAAGGACCGAGATGGAGCTTTTTAAGAAATTGATCAGGTCCTGACATTGGAATATGAAGTATAAATTTTTATTTGCCTAAAAAAGGGGAAGGTTGGGAACCTGTCTATTGACTTCATGCTGAATTTCTTCCCCTTTTCCATTGATCAAGACTAGACTAGACTTGTCAAAATGAGTTATAAACCTATTTCTTAACCCATATTTTATGGGATGAGTTAATTATATCCAGTAAATAGGTTTAAAATGGTAAGGCCTAAAATAGTATGGGTGTTAAATAGATCCACAACTTACTTTGATCTAACCCACCGCTATAACTCTCTCTTCTCTCTCTCGCCCTCCCTCAGCTTGCCCTCACTCACTCTATGCTCTTACTTTAGTTTGGATATGAGTTTTCCTAGATTTGGTTAAATAAAGAAGTGTTTTAGTTGTACAGGTCGGGTCGGGTATGCATTGTATATGAGTCACTAGATTTTTATTGCATGGAAATGAATTAATACAAATTAAATTGATCGATTTAGATCGGATAATTTTTTACCCGACCCACCCGTTTGATAGATTTAATTGGAACTATGCCAAAGGGAATAGTCCCCCGCCCAACCTTTTTATTCTAACGATGTTGGCATTGGATGGAAAGATCCGGTCTGTTTCTAGAAGACTTGGTTGTGTAAAAATGTGAATCAAACCAATCGTGACAGAAATAAAGGCTTTCAAAATATTTCCATACAAAAGCACATGTTTAATGCCTTCTTCTGCGATCATTATTGATTCACTCGACATATCCTTCCTTTTAGCAGTCAAATCCTTGATGTGAAAGATGAGGGAAGTTCAAAAATGATGGAAGGATTTGCGGCGGATGCTTCACTTAGGCCTATATTATCATCGGTGATGCTAATGAAGAAAGATTTATTCACATTCACAACAGATAAACCATAGATCAAAATGGCGAATTGTCATTTCATCTAACTAGAAGAGATGTCCTTTTCATGGTAATAGTAATTAACCTCCTACAATTAATCTTATCTTGAGAGCCCCCTATTTCGGTACCCCTGTTTAATCCCGCACAATTATAGTCCTAGTACGAGTTATGCTATCGAGCCTATTCAATTCCATTCTCCATGTAATAAGGTCACTAATCAGGCCAAAAAGTTGAATAGAGGATGGTTCATCTAATGGAATATGAGTAACCAGACTATATTGATAACCGACAAGTTTGAAAATAATGCAAGACACATCATTTATGTTTGCACTCTTTAATTGCACAAAAAATTGAAAGCTGGTTGATAGATCTAGGAATAATTGATCGAGTATTTGTGGCCTGACATAGATGAGGACATGAGTCTAGTAAATATCACTAGCACAACTTACTAGCTATCATGTAGAAATTAACTTCCTCCATTTTTCATTGGCAACTAGATTTAACTTCACGTACCATGGCAAAGAATATCTAACCAATAACTTCGTGGAAACCTCGATTTGCAGCTAAGAAACACGAGGGGTCTCGTTCTAGAGTTTCCTAGTAACTAAAAGATAATCGGATTTTTCTCTCTTCTGTGGTTGGTTTTGTCCTAATGGAAACACGACCGTATTTAATGCAAAGACAACCTGTCTACTTGGAACCAAAGAACGATGACTTTGGCTTCATTTGTCACTTTGCAATGTGTCGGCAGATTAATCGAGCTCAGTACAAACCAAGTTTGGTAGGTGCATTTATTATTCTTAACTAGTTAGGGTTTAATTTCTATGAACCTTCCTTAGTGGGGGCCATGCATGAAGGGTACATTTCATTTGTCCCCAAGTCTTCAAAGAAGAAGCCACGTCCAACTATTTTCCCTATTCTTGGGCCACCAAATTAATTCCTGGAATTTCATTCTCACCTAAATCGACCGTTGGTAGGTGGAATTACGAAAGCAAGGCTCATCTCATTTTTTTATAATTTGTTTAGGCTAAAAGAAACAACAATAATAGATCAGAGAGCAATTCCCTAAGAAGCATAGACTATTTCCTGGTTTTGTGTCATTAAAAATATCGACACGAACGTCACCCTAAGAGAAGTATACACGTGTACCATATCCTATGCCGGCCTAGGCAGACATCATGGGTCAATTATTACTAAGCTAAAATTTATTGTAAGTCTACGAGATTCCTAAGCCAAGGAACTCCGAGAGGAATATACGAATAAGCTCGTGGGAATATTCGAGACAAAAAGTCAAACGCCATTGCAAAAAGAGAGAATTATAATATACTTCTTTTCAAAGAAAAGTTCATACCACATCAAACATAGGGTTAGATGCATCGTACACACATATCCGTCATCACTTCTGATTTAATAAAAGAATTATCAAAATAATTATAAACCTATTGTAAGTATATTAATTAAGTATTAAATCCTCTTTTTTCCAATTAAATATTAAATCTTTTGCATTAGTTCCGATTCAGTCCATCTAGTTAATTTTGATCTGTGAAAATGGTGATAGCTCAAAATAGAGCAAATCTCGTCCATGCGAGATTACATCAAGAAGATGCTGCTTTAGATTGGAAAGTATCACTTTTGGGAGCAAGTGAGATTTTCAAAATTTTAAATCCTATATTGGATTTCACCAAAAATGAGAAATGATTTTTTTACAATCTAGAGGATATTTGAAGGATTTCTAATTCTAATTTATCCTATCCTATCTCAATCCAAATCTGAGTGATCAAATGCAGCCTTAATGAATTGTTATTGTTTTTTTTTTTTGGTAACCTAGGAATTCCCCGCATGATCGACAGCCGGAGGGATAAACCTGGGGTGACGCTAGTACAGGACCCACCACCACGGCGCCACACTTAAGAATTCCTAACGACTAGGCTGGGGTTCGAACTCTGATCCCTTTGTGGAGGGACAAGAGCGCAAGCCAACGCAACCGCTGTGGGCGATGGTTAATGAATTGTTATTGTTTCTCCTCAAAACCAACGTGATGTCCGTATCAATATTCAAATTAGTTAGTCATGCAACAAGATGTCCAAGGGGGATTGTGGGATAGAATATCTTTGCAAAATGATCTCAGAATTTTGTTTTTTTAATCATCTGTAGGTCTTACAACACTGCTTCATTTCACAAGGCTCAAACTGAAACTTGACATGAAAATAGTTGAGGGTACCATGTTTTTCTTTGCAGATTGGCTCCGTTCAAAGCTAGTGGAGAAAGCAAATGAAGGGAGTTTGGTTGCTTCCCGTGATATGGATCAAAGAAAGAGGCAAGGAGTGGCGATGGCGCTGCAATTGATAGGCTTGAAGAGAACTCGAGCACGAAACCACCCTGTTTGGGGACATCTTCATATTTTCCAAAACTACCATTCTGATAGTCTCAAAACAATTGCAAGCACACCCTTTCATGTTCAGTTGTTACCATTATAGTCTGAAAAGAAAATAAACTAATCTCCAATAGGCAACAATCGAACCCTTTGAGTCAAGAGCTACATCGTTTCTATTTAGCGTACAATAATGGCAGTGCCATACCCTTCTCAATAAGAGGCACAACATTGTTGCCAATTCCGACTATAATTGTTTTTTTTTTTTGGCCGAACATCCCACCTTCGGTCATTTAATATGGACGTTCCGGGAAGCAACCCACACCCAGAGATCAAACACTAGCGGAAGCATAAAATAAACAAACCCAGACAACTACAATATGAGCCAAGGATAACCATACATCAAACACCATCATAGAAAATAATTACACATTTATATTATTATTAAAAACTATTTATATAATATTTACAAGCACAGCAAAAGATACAAACGGTCAGCAGCCACCTGGTCAAAAAGGGATAAGTGGCTAGGGACTAGTTTAAAACTTGAGAAGAGAGTTCGGTCAAAAAAGTAGAGGCCTTACTACTAGCACCTGAACTATGGGCCATGGCAAATCATCTAATTTCCTCGGAGGCATTGCCTAACTCTTTCCATGGATTACATCCAAGATCAATGGATCTAAATAGACTTAACCCGTCAACTGTATCTCCTCATCGGACCCTACCTCAGAAACCTCTCAAATTTCATCCTCGTCATTCTCCATACAACACCTCTTCATTACAAATTCCCCCCTACATGGGAAATTGCTCATCCACGCTTGTCTCACGTTTAAAATCTTGAGGATTGATTATCTCACCAACCGTGGAATTTTCTTGGTAATTGAAAAAGATTTACATTGAAACACTTTGGAAACAGTTTATAAAAAAATAATATTAATACTTGTATTTGGTGAGGACAGATAGAATGACACAAAATGAAGTCTGAAAACAACACTATAAAGAAAGAGAGTTGCCCTAATAAATTTAAATAAATACAAGAAATAAATATTTAAATCACAATACAACAATAATCAAACCACACCCCTGCGGGTTGCTGATCAACATATAATAGTACATATTTGAAAGATAATCACATACTCATAATTTTTATGTTCATTTGCAAATTCGACATGTAATGTATTAGTTCAATCACCCAATTTATTATTATTACGATTAACAATAGTTCTCAATCATCTACACTCAAATAAGAGGTTTCTAGCCCACTTCAAAGTGCATGAGGGAGGATCGATCTCATGGATAACAAGCACGCTTCAAAGTTTATGAGGATGAAGCTTCGGACATACTAGGCATTGTCCTGCTTCAAAGTGCACCACTCGACCCAAAAAAAACCCGAAAGTCCTTTTTGATCACACAACTCAATTTCGAACAGTGTAAAATTGAGGATATTTTAGGTGATTACATGCTCATGGCGTATACGCATTCTCACACAATTTCATCACATGCCTCACTCTTGGCATACACAATGCGTGTCCATGTTATGCAATGCAATGCACCATGAGCACCAATGAAATTCAAACACTTAATATCACAACGCGTGCTCAATTGGCCCAATTAATTTTGGCCCAACGTGCGATTCACAATTCAATAATTAATTGCAAGCCAAACAATGTCCAATCGCACTCCACAAAAATCAGTCACACAATATGCGACATGGTAGTACGCATTAGATCACAATTAAGCACGAATTACATACAATCAGTCGATCCAGACATACCCGATAATTTTTCAATGGGCTCCTAAATGAGTCATTAAATCCAATTAATCTCCTAAATAATTCTCATTAATCCACTAAATTTTCCCGATAATGATTTCTACCAATCAGTCTTCGTTGGAAACATATAACTTTTTCCAAAATGTACCGATAATACCTAAACTAGTCAGAAAAATGCACTATGGTCCCTAAAAATTTAGGAATTTTACTCAAAAAAATTTTCACTGGTGAACAATGAAACCCGAATTTTACTCGCGACGACGGCGGAACGGTGATGGTGTGTGAGCAACTGCGGTTAGCTACCCGACCGTATGGACACCACCATTATGAACGCCGACGGATAGGGGGAAACGGGTGGTCATGACAAACAAGTGACGCATGATGAGCGGGATAGCCGAGTGGTGACGGAACGGGCGATCCGAGCCCGCGAGGCCCGCAAGGCCGTTAACTGGGAGAGAACTCGGGAGAGAAAAAGAGAGGGAAAGGGAGAGAGAGAGAGAGGTCTGAGAGAAGTGAGCCGAGGCTGGGAATCGAGGTGGTCCACGGTGGGGCACACTGCTTGAAGCCGGGCGGCGCGATCCAATGGTCTAACGTGTATTCCGGGCGGTAAGCCGAGAGAGAAAATGAGGGAGAGAGAAAATTTTAGAGAGGGGCTGCTGTTCTGGCCGAATGGATGAGTGAGGAGAGAGAAACGGATTAAATTATGGTCAAATCTTAGGGCCTAGGGGCGCCAAGTGTCGCCGATCCGTGCGATTTGACCAAAATGCCCCTAATCTAACCGTTCTAATTAATCCTTATCTAAAAAGTGAGAGGTAAAATGGTCAATGGGTCCAATAATGCAGCTGATAACCCTTGATAATTATCCTAAAATTTTTCCAAAAAAATTCAGACAAAAAATAGCCTAGGGGCAAACCCGTCATTTTTCCGGTCCCGGGGCAAAATTTCAATTTTCGCACATACGTGTTCCATATGTGCGTGGCCAACATAATATGGTGTCGGATTCACGAAATTCACTTTCTAAGCCCTCAAAAATCGACTGCGAAGTTTCGGGAATAAAATAATATTATTTTTTCAATTTTTGTCAAAATTTCAATTTTTGGTCATAACAACTCATGGTATGCGTGGCCACCCAAAAAATGGCGTCGACCTCGAAAAATAACCTCATTTGGCCACAAAAAGCAACGCTGGCGTCCCGAGGGGCAAAATCGTAATTTTTCACTCTCGGACCGAAATTTCAATTCTTACACGTACTAACTCCAAACGTGTGTGGCCAGCGTGATATGACATCAGATTCCCAAAAATAGTCTCTTAAGCCTTCAAAAATCGACATAAAAATCCGGGCCCAATTCCGTGAACAAAACTCGCTAAACTTTCAATTTCAGGGTCTCTCACTAACGGGCGGCAGTTTAGAGGTTACGCGTATCGACCTAGGTCTATCCGTATCTGAATGGTCTCAATCATTGAGAGAATGAGAAATTATCACTAGTTCCAGAGGTCACAATCGTTCGGTTCAAGTTCAAAACTGGTTGGTCACGTATACTTTCAGTCTTGCAGAATCACTTGCGTCCCTATTGTACATCGTAGGCCTTGGCCAAACCCAATCCATTACCCTTTCCTATGATCGGCCCACGTTGGCCCAAAATATTCCCTCAGTGTCTCTCGTGATCGGTGTCCGTTTCACGATAAGGTCCCCAGTTCACGTACCGTTTTCTAGTTAGCCATACCCCATTAGTTAGTATCCCGAGAGTGATTAGCTCTAGGCGAGACTTACTAAAATGAAATGCAAATTAATATCAGTTTTATTGATCTCGAAATTACATCGAAATTCGGACTGTTATAAATATAGCCTACAATCTGAGCGTCCTCAAGTCGACACAGGTTTTAGGCCAAAAAAAAAAGTTTGACAAAAACATTACTAGAAGTCAAGGTTAAGAATGTGACTATTCTTCTCCAATGGCCCACACCTGAACTGGCCATGGCAAATCTCTTTTTGCCAGATTGCTTTAGGATTACTCCAAGATCAATGGCCGAATACACCGTCAACTGTGCTCTCATCACGAAATCAAGATTATTAATTCTCGATACAACACCGGCATTACAAATTCGAAATCAACACGGCTTAAAACTTGTTAACCTTTTTCTAATTGAAAAAGATTTACATTGAAACACTTTGACAGCGATAAAAAAAAATAATACTAATACTGAGGACAGATAGAATGACACAAAATGAAGAGACAACACTATACAGAAAGAGATGCCCATTGAAATTCAAATAATAAGGCTATTAGAAGAAACACACATGCTGTGTTATGTATATTTAAAAGATAACTAAGATAATTTTTATTTCATGTAATGTATTAGTTCATAATATTATCTTTCTCAATCATACACTCAAATAAGAGGTTTCCTCCCAAATTGTGTAGGAGGATTCCATGGATAACAAACATCAATTTCTTTGGAAGCTTCCTTAAGCCTGCAAGGACCATTTGGCAAGATATTCCAAATACACTTGTCGCAAAAATGGTCCTTGTATTGCACAAATATATCAAACCACTTAAATTGATCTGACCACGAAAAGCTACAAAAGAATAACGTCCTCCCAAGGGCATGGGTACAGAATGTGAATCCCCAACCGCGTGTTGTTATATCATAGATTCCAAGATCATTGTCTTTGGATTTGCAATGAACTGTTAGAGTAGTTCCGACTGGCAAATGGTGTCACGACCGAACTCTCGGAGCCTATTTTGGACAACATGCAAAAAGGGGGCTCTTTGGTATGTGTTAAGTCTAGGTTCGGGACTTAACTCGGGCTCCCCAAGCCCATACCATATCGCGACTTAGGGTTTAAGTTTTTAACATGTAGGTGATTTACATGCAAGAGTCGCCACTAATCGATTTGGGGTAGGTCGATTAGAAACCCAAATAGGTTGACGGGAGGATCACCCTATTCCCACGAACTAGAGATTAACTGAATTCGAGAACTTGGTTACACTAGTTGGATAACTAATACCCTTTCGGTACCATTTTACCCGGTTCATTTTTTGAAAACATTTATCAAGCAATTTGGATTGATTTTAGGACCTTTCTCCTAACATGTGAGGTGATCAAGCGAGTGCATAATCAGAAACGATTATCAGTCAAAAACACAACAATTCATGCATCCTAAGGTTCTAACCTTAAGTAAGTCAGATGACATTCAGAAACACAACAGTTCATGCAATTGTATTAAAAAAAATATGCATACTAACAACGCAACGATGATAGTAAAACATGCAACATACTACCGCGCGATTTCAGGCTTGTCTAATTTAAATAAAACAATAACATGCATAATATGACAAAGGATTAAAACACTCAGATAATCCACATAATTTTTTTTTCGAATAAATAAATAAATAAATAAATACGAAAATATATTTTTTATTTTTTGAAATTTTTCTTTTTTTAAAAAAAATTTTTCGAAAAAAAATAATAAATAAATGAAAGAAAAAGAAAACAAAAAAATTTGAAATTTTTTTTGAATTTTTTGAATTTTAATTTTTTTTAAATAAATAAAAAACGGAAAAGAAAAAGGAAAAGAAAAACCTTTTTTAAAATTAATTTTTTAGTTAATTTTTTAATTTATTTTTTAATAGTTTTTTAAAAATTTAATTTATTTAATTTTTATTTTAAAAAAAATATGATATAATATAATATAATAAACATGGGGTCGGTTCATTGGATCCGGCTCGGGGTCAAGATTCGACCGGGCGTTGACCCGGGTTGGATCTTTGATTTGCTGTTGAAAATTCATGGAAATTTCAAACGAAAAAAATTTCAATAAAGCCGCCGTTCAAAATTTTTGATGAAAATTGTTGGAAATTTCTAAAAAAATTGAATTTTCGTTTGGAAATCGAACAAAAAAATTTCAAATTTTCCATGAAATTAAAAAAGTTGAATTTTATTTTTTCGTTTTTTTTTCGTTAATTTCAACAAATTTTCCAACGAAAATTTTTAATTGGAAAATTTTTCGTGGCAAAAATTTCGCTTTTTTTTTTGTAGTGGAATAACCATTTTATACAAAAGATATTCCAAATACACTTGTATAAAAAGATGGTCCTTGTATTGCACAAATATATCAAACCACTTAAATTGATGAAGGAGAGCGGCGGGGAGAAGGAAGGAGAAGAAGAGCTGGGCCGGGCCAAGCCCGGCCAGCTGGGAAAAAAAAAAAGGAAGGGCCTTGGGCCCGCGGGGAGAAGGGAAGAAAAAATTTCCTCCCAAGGCTGGGGAAAAAAAAATGGGTACCCCATTTGGTGATCAATTTTTTTTCTTTTTTCTTTTTTTATTTTATTTTATTAATTAATTTTAATTTTTAATTAATTTTTAATTTAATTTTTTAAAAAATTTCTAATAGGCCCTATTAATGCAAAATGTGCCTAATTTCTATATGCAATGCATTTTAATATAAATATTTTTTGTTTTAGGAATTAAATAAAATTAATTCCTAAATTTTGTGCAATTAATTTTGGGCAAATTAAAAATAGGTGTCAACAAATGGTTATTGATCTCAACATATTTCTTGCCCCAAAAGTTTCCCACACAACTAGCTAGGAAGAAAGAAAAAATAAATATGAGCTTAGCCAATGAATTCATCATCGGTGCATATCATGGCTCCCATATTAACATCATTCAACTATTTAAGGACGGAGAATGGAGAACGGAGAACGGAGAATTTCTTATCTCGCGATCTTGCCATGACCATATTACCTTTTATTTTTGTTCATTTTTTCGGTTGGGTAATAATTGCCATACTCCTTTTATTTCTGTTCATTTCTTCCTTTTATCGAAGTTTCCTTTTTGGTAGATGCCATGCATTCACTGATCTTTGGCATAATAATTGGTATATTGCCCTTTTTTTTCTTCTTTTATAGTCTAGGTAAGAATTTTAATATTACCTTTTATATTCTTTCCTTTTATTTTTGTTCCCTTTATCGAAGTTTCCTTTTTGACAGCACATGCATTCACTGATCTTTAGTATAAGAATTGGCATATTACCTTCTTTTTTTTCCTTCATTTTATAGCCTGGGTAAGAATTTGCATATTACCTTTTGCTTGGTATAAGAATTTCATATTACCTTTTATTTTTCTTCTTTTTTACTTTGGGATAAAAATTGCCCTAAAATCAGCTACAAATCAAGTAGAACATCCGACGTATAGCTTATTTAAAGGAGAGAAAGCGAACACAACTTCGTGATAGCTTTTGTCTAGAAAAGGAAACAATTACACTTCGCAGATGCCACGCATTTTCTGACTGTTAGGGAGTGCTAAACATATTTGAGAATTTACACAACCATGATGTATCAAAATTTTAAGGAACTTTTTTGGAAAAAAAAGTCAGATTGATAAACACAAATTCGCTAGTTGAGACGCCAACAGCGAACCAATGCACAATCCCATTTGATTTTGTGAAGAAAATTGACCAAATGATACTTAATAATTTAACTTCGATGGTAATTTGGAATATCCCAGGAATTATTGTTAAGTCCTGTGCCAGCAGCCATTTGGCTAGAGGGAACGAGAAGTGGCATAAGAAAGTTGTCTCTCCTAAGCATTTGCTACCCACCTATTTTGTGTCATTTTGGGAAACTGGATCAAGTAAACTTCTATTAATGGTTATTTTGCATATGCATTTGGCTCAAGCAAATCGGGTGCATATGAGAAATTAGAATCGCTCACCAAGAGGATTGTAAATTATTTGTGGTAGAACATTTATTGGTTCTTCTTAAATCCTTCTATGGTACTAAGTTTGAGTAAAGTTACCGTACTTGTACATATCATAAAAATAATCGAATCAAATAGTAAGAATCGATAAAATACCTAAAATTATTATTTGTGTCAGACACTTTGCTAGATTTTATAAACAAATATTATAAGGTAAACAATTTGAGCAAGGATTATGATCTTCGAAGAAAAATCTTAATTTCAAGTGAGTGTGGTGATCTCAATGCAAAAGAAGATATGATTTCGGATTGTGCTTTTATTTTTGAAAAAAAGACTACATGCGAATATGAATCACAAATTACTTAGAGATCATAGGGGAAAATATTTAAAGTAATTATCAGTTTGAAAAAAAATATATCATTATAGCCTGGAGTAAAAATTTAAAGCTTAAGAAAAAATGATGGAATAAAAACAAAACAACAGGGAGACCTTGGACATTGGAGGAGAAGCGAAGCGAAGGTAAATGATGAAATCAATCCACACATTCATCACCTTCTGTCCGTCCTCAATTGAGGTTTCTCTTGAGATTATACGTGCAAACCTTTCAAGTAGGAGAGGATAGAATGAAAAAAAGTGATATCGGAGACTCTAAACGTCCGTGATGGACGTCCATGTGAAAGTAATAAATTCATAAAGTGGCCAAAAGAACATCAATCGGATACACATAATGCAATGCATGTCCAGTGCTGGCTATTTGTGCGAAGAAGAAAACACCATTTTCTTGCAATGGGGAGAGATCCATTACAGGCATGATGGCAGTACTTAAGGAAAGATTAAGTACTCATATAGGGAAGCATTAGCTTTAAGCGGGCCTTCTCATCATCTGAATTCTGACATGCCCAAGGTCAAGGCTTTTACTTTTCCCTGTTTTATAATTTTGTTCTTTTGGTGTTTCTCGTGAATAATTTACTTTATGTTATATATTTATATGAGGTTAATACCATGAAAAATCTCAAACCAGTATACATGTAATAAATTTATCCCAAAATAATTTTTTGATCAACAAAAAATCCAAACCGTACACCTATGGCAAATATACCTCAAAGGTCGTGTGCGAGTCATCGGCACTTGAACTCGGGTCTTTTGTTAATGAAACGTTCGTTCTTATAAAAATATCTTTTTAAATCAAATTTTTAATTAGTTTTATTTTTCTTTTTCCTTCTTCCTCGGCCAGCCACCGACCATGGCAATGGCCGGCAACCGGCCACAAGCGAGGGACAAGCTTTCCAAAGCCCGGTGAGGCTCAAGATTGCCAAATTATGGCAAGCCGAGCTTTGCCAACCTTGGGCGAGGCTCCACCTCGCCAAATCCAATGAGATCAAGCTCGTCAAAGGTCGTTAGAGCTCAAGTTTGGAGGGGCGAAGCGAAGCGATGTCGACGGGGTTTAGTGAATAGAGCCAATTGTCTTCTAGTTCCTCTTCGAGATCTTGTAGATTCGGAGGGAAGAAGAAATGAGGAGTCATTGTTGCGTGTCAGAGGAGAATCGAGAGTTTGTTCCTAAGATGTATACAGATCTAACACTAGATCTACGAGCTCGAGGCCTCGCCGGCCTTGGGTGATCTCAACCTCGCTGGCTTTGGGCAAGCTCATCCTTCGCATGTGGCCAGTCACCGGTCGTTGGCATGGCTGGCAACCGGTTGAGGAAGAAGGAAAAAAAGAAAAAAAATTAAAAATTAAATATAAAAAGATCGATTTTTTTAATTTCGATATAATAGCTGGACAAGTTTGTTCAGGTTAAAAAAAACAACAGGAGTTCATAAAGCAATCCCCTAACCGTGACACCGCCTTGCTTGGGCCACCAAATGAATTTAGAATTGATTCATAGAATTTATTTTTCACCAAAAAAAAATCGGTGGTTGGTGGATGGAATTAGGAAAACTCCAAATAAATCTTCATCTCAATTTTATTTATTTAGGCTAAAAGAAACGAGACTTCAGAAAGAGAGCGATCGATCCCCTAGAAAACATTGACTTCTTCCTGGTTAAGAAAATCGACACCAACGTCATTCTAGTACACATTTGTAGTCCTGTTAATGGAGGAAGAGGTTTGTACACATGCGTACCTTATCCTTTGCCGGCCTTGGCAGACATCATTAAAGAATGATTGCTAAGCTAAAACGTATTTTACATCTACGAGATCCCTAAGCAAGTGAACTCGGAGAGGTATATACGAATAATCACGTCGGGATATTCGAGCCCAAAAGTCAAACGCCATATACTTCCTTTTAAAGAAAAGTTAATGCCATATCAAATAGTTTTCCAATTCCATTAGCTCCTTCATTCGCACGATTGACCCTTACCGCTAAATATTGTTGTTTCCGAGAGGAAAGTGAATAAATGTATGCATGCACTTGAGAGGTAACTCTTTTGGGCTGCATGGACACTTAGAATTTTATCATGAACTATGTTTGAATTGACTGCTCATGAAAATTAAGTAATATAGAGATAAGAGCATTTAATCATCTTTTCGTTTTTGACATAAGATTAGGTAGACCAAATCTACTCGCCCGCTCCAACATAATAGTAACATGTAACTATTGACAAGACTCTTCGTGTTAAATATGGAGGAGACGAAAGTGGGTGTAGAATATTGACTGTACTATTCCCCTAAAGTCAATAACATAGAGATAGAAAATCAAGTGGAGACAAGAGAGAAAAAGTCTAGCACGTAATGGATGGGAAGGATTCCGAGAATTGTATTTCTTCGATGAGAATTGTTTGCGGAAGTGAAGTGAGTTTAATAAGACTGAACAGCATAAGAAGGCATTGATTTGCTGGCTGCTATATTTGTGGATCTGATCCTGCGTATAATTAACCAGTGGTATCCCGCTGTCCGTGTACTTAATGCGGAAGAAAATCTATTCATAAGAACAATGATAGGTACATGCAGGAAGAACTCTCAACAAGATGACTTAATAAACGATGCAACAAAAATTCGACTAAAAAAAAACGATGTAACAAAAATTACGTATAAATATACACACAAACGAGCCGGTACTCGCTGACAACTGCCACACACGACCCGGTATTTGGAAGCTTAGGTTTACTGACAGGAAGCTCCGATCGATTGCAGCACTGTCCACACGTCTGACCGGAGATCCGGCCTATTCCTTCTGCTTATCTGGCAGCACCTCAAAGCCAAATGAGTCAACTCCTTGGCCAGCATATAGGGCCACTCTCCAGCCAAAGGATCCAAGATGGCCTTCAAAGTCCCCGCATTGATTGCCTTTTGCGCTTCGTTCACTAGTCCTAGAACGGGCCTCCTAGTCAATAACTCCAGCAGTATAATCCCGAAAGAATAAACATCAAACTTTGTCGTAAGCTCTCGCGTGACAAGGAATTCGGGGTCCAAGTACCCGAGTGTCCCTTTCAGGTCAGTCAGGTACAGGACTGTGGTGTTGTTGCTTGACTGCTCGCCACGCGACAGCAGTCGGCAGATGCCAAAATCGCTGAGCTTACACACGAGGTGCGCATCAAGTAAGATGTTCCCTGGTTTGACGTCTCCGTGGACGATGCTGTGAGGCTTGCAAGAGTGGAGGAAGGCGAGGACGGAGCAGAGCTCCATAGCAATGCGTATCCGGGCTCGCCACGACAGTTGCTTCGCTCTGTTGCTGTTGTGGAGCCAGTCTTCGAGGCTTCCGTTGGGAAAATATTCGTAAACAAGAGTCCAGGGCTCCGGACAAGCGCCTATGAGCGTGATGAGATTAGGATGCCTCACCTTGCTCAACACATCCACCTGTGATACATTCAATCAAGAATTCGATGATCAGCAATGATATTTTCGACTGCTGTGACTAATGTACCCTTACTGTGAATTCGCGATGATATTACTGTGAAAAGAAAAATTTATGTTGTTACAAACCGACTCATTACATCTTCTTATTATTCTTAATTTTGTTTTAAAGAAAACAAGAAAATTAGTAAAGGATATTAAAGAATTCTTACTTCCTGTTGAAATTGTTGTGAATCCTGCATGCTATGAAATTTCATCATCTTTATAGCTACCGGCGTAAGTCGAAGGAAACCTCTATACACGATCCCAGAAGCGCCTTCTCCAATCTTCAAGGACGGCTCGAAGTTCCGCACAGCTTCCTTGATTTCGGTCATAGAGAACTCAGAGAAGTACCTTGTGCCCGAGGAATCTCCTTGTCTTCTGCTCACGTCCTCGGCCTTTTGGAGCGCGTTGTCAAGGTCGATCTGCAACAGCTCTCGCTCTTGTCTATAAGTCCTCAACATTTCCTCGGTCATGATGATTTTCATCTCCAACTCTTTTCTGCTCTGGTCGGTCTCAACGAATTGGTTCTCAAGTTGAGATTTCTGATCCTGGGCAATGTGGAGTTCTTCCATCACTTTGTCTAGCTGATTCTTGACCTTCTCAAGTTCTTCCTCCAACTTCTCAGCATATAATCTCTGTAGATACTTCATCTGAAAATTTACCCATAATACTACATTCAATAGATCATCTTTTTTTTTTCTGCCACAAGTCAATAAATCACCTCTCATCTTCATGTAAATTGTGTCATACATGCTATTTATGTGATGTATTGGAATAAAAATGTTCCATTTTTATTCATACCCTGTTCCAAGGAGTTGGGGATGGCCCTCAACAATCAGACTTGAGTAAAAATGTTCCATTTTTAAGATGAGCAATTTACATAAATCCGTGTGTCTAGGTCGATATCGATATATAGCAAACTCGTCCAGATATTATATCGAAATTTTACCTTCCTGGGATCCTTTTGCCTGTTTTTGATGATATCTACTTCTGGCCCATCGTTTTCATTCATACCCTGTTCCAATTAGCTAAACTTTTCAATATTGTTTTCAATGACTCAGAATAAGATATTCTTTGCTATAATATTGGACAAGCGAAGCTAGAGACATGACCTCCCGGCTAGAGAACATGAAAATGACTATCCATTGTCATATTTTGCACATACCAGAGTGTTGGTAAGTGATGAACGGCCTGTATGATAGACCGACTGATTCCACTGCGGACAATGGAAAAGACTCGTTGAAAACGATTCACGTTCTTGGAAAATGTCTTGCCTCTCCGGCATGCTCACCGCACTAGGCTGCACTGAAGGAGTACTATGTGGGGAAGGAGGAGAAGCTATTGGCATTGTTGCACGTCGATCCGAGAACGCTCTTTTCAGAATGTCTTGAAATGGATTGCTCAACTTCGCCGTAGCACTCCTCTGCAGTTTGGCAGATTGTGATTTCAAGAGAACTGACTTTCCGGCTCCAGGGGTCGGAGTCGTCGGCGATGGTGCAATGGATTGAACCTCCCCAGCTTCCCTGATTTGACAAAGAATCAAATCAACTTCATGGTGAAGCCGAAGTTGCCCTCATAAACGTTCCTACCTGTACTCAATTTCGTTCAAACTTTTGGTTTACTGTGTTATGAGCCAACTAGACATTAACGGATCTAGGAATACAGGTAGTTGCCATCGACCCCCAGCTCAAAATTTGCCAAGCATTTAGCTATATCAGTCAAAGAAAGAAAATAAAACAGAAAACATTAAAAAAAAAATTGTCTAAGCCTCTTCCCAACATAAAATTTCTAGGTCTCCTATCCATTCAACTATGGCAACAAGATTTATCAGCTGATTTTTTCTTTCGCATCGGATATTTGATGTAAAACTTGTTTTCACTAACATCCTCACATGCGCATCTGAATAATTTCGAAGAAGACAGATTTGAAAGTAAAAGAGTCGGAGGATGACCTTGTGAGAATGAGGTGCCCATCGCAGATAAACCTAATTTGACAAGAAATGTCCGCTTCATTGCGAACGAAGATGGCTTTCCTGGACTTCAGTTCTGTCATCCTCCTGCCAATTAGAAACCAGAGAAGAAAGTCAGTTAATTTGGTGTAAATGCAAATAATACCAAACGTAAACGGTAGGCACAAAACGAGATTTTTAGATTCTCAAAACGATACGTCACCAATTTTGTATCTTTTTTTTTTCACTCTCTAGGAAAAGAAGACAATTCCTAATACATGATGTTTAGTGATGGACTCCAGGCGAACTAGGACATTGCGTTTGAGAAGCGCTATCAAGTTTTCCTGGAAGATCAGACATGTCCAAAACATCTTAAAGGATTAATAAAAGAAATAAGCAACTGGTGTAATTTCCCATTGATAATTCAAACAAACATTTCCTTTTAGTCATGAAGAGGATCAATTCGGAATGAACAAGCCCACGGCCCATGTGGGGCTGTCTTCTTGTTCTTGTACATACTTGAAAAAGCGTCTGTCCTCCGCTGCACCCATTACAAGCTTTCTTATCCCATGCAAACGTATGAGCTCCACAATCCCCTTTTCAGCACTGTCCGATTCTATGTACTCTTTCTCTGCTCGTACCTATTAACCAATAAATCAATCAATTTGCTTAATTATTATCTCTCATCTCTAAATGAAGAAGTATATAGAAAATCATGTAAACTTGTGGCGCGCGAGAACCATATATTCCAAGGGTCAACAATGATTAATATGTTTTGCGATTCACTGGCACTTCAAGAAGAAGAAGAAAAAAGTAAATATACCCCCATTTCTTTACAAACAAGGAGGCCGTTATCCAAGATTTTATGCATGTTTATCCTCTCGTTTTCTCTGTGTCCTCTCAACACTATCTCGTTCACCGAGCTCGCGGGGATTCCGGCACCTAGACCTCCTGCAAACCAAAGGCAAATTAACAGCACGATTATTTGAATCTGTTGCAAGAAAGAAAGCCGCCAAAAGAATGAAAATCGGCAATAGCATAACAAGTAAAAGCAACAGGATGTCCAATATGGTCCGGCATAGCAAAACCCTCAAGGGGAACTTTGATTTATCTCCATAACGATTGTCCATCAATGGAAGATAATATGCAAACGAAAAAGAGAAAAAAACGTTGACTTACCCATGGGGATCCTCTGCGAAGGAACTAGAACGTGAACGATGCAGATCTTTACGTTGCCTCCTGATTGATGCACCGTCCAAACAAGCTTCGCTCTGTTCTCTCTCGAATCCTTCCCGACCGCGACATAAACCTTATCCTCGAACACTGGCGTCGCCGGTTCGGATGCAAACCCACGAACGTTTGGCACGATCGCCGGGACTCTGAATTCGGGAAATCCAACCATACGATCAAGCACGGCCATGTCAACCCTGTTGCGTATGGCGCGAAGACTGACTCTAACAAAAGATGGCAAGTGTAGAATCCTTCTTGGGAGCGTCTGTAATGGAGATGGCTAGCTACAGAGAGAAGACAAGAAGGAGAGAGAAACAGAATGCGACATGGGAATTCTCCGAGGAACGAAGATGATTTGAATGAAGTGGGGGAGTCTCTCGAACGAGGTTTCGTGTTGTGGTCGCAGTAGGGGGGGTCGGGTTATAAAGAGATGGCTTGTCCTAAAGCTGAAGTAGCCGAACAGTACACGCCATGAGACCAACGAAAAGTCTCCTTTTAACGGTTAATGAGCGAGCAATTTCCCGGCAGGCACCACCAAGCAAGGTTCCTAAATATTATATATGATCACTCCTGTATTAAGTTTAAATATTCTTCCACTAATTAAATTTGCAAGCGGGTTTTTGTCGGAGTAAAAAGAAAATTCTTAAATTCATAATAAACGGGATCCTATCGAGTTAGGTGAATCATTAGCAAGGAAACTATCAACAGACATAATGAAATAGAGAGTAAAGAAAATCGAGACACAAGATTTTTATCCAGATTCACTCTTAAATTAGAGTTACGTCTAATTGAGATTGAGCACAGTATGAACCACATCCCAACAACATAAAGTGAGATCTCCAATAACTAGACCTGATATGTAAGCAAAAAAATCACAAGTCATAGAGCCTAAAAAGGAATCGAAAAATGTGTTATTAAATAGTTGCAGCATGTGTTATCAATAAGAGTTTCGAGATTTGGAAATTAAAATATCGATTTTCTCATTTACGGTAGTTGTTAGATCACTTTTGCTGAAAATGGTTGACTTCTTTACATTAGTGATACAAATATAACATAATATCTCATACGATTACTCTAATTTTCCCTTGAGCTTGAGCATCCTGGAATAAAGCCTGTAGTCGTTTAGCCGACTACTCCTGTTAGGGAGGAGCTTTCTAAATGCTACTATTAAGGTTGCCATTTTGGACATGTCAATACACTCTTATAATCTAGACACAATTAATGAGAGATTTGTGATTAACTCACTTGAGGTATTGTTTATTTTGGCCCATCACTTTGTCCTTTGGCTTACAGTTGGCCACTTTCCAAAAAGGCCACCAATTCTAATAGTGCTCTCACTAAGCACGCTTAACATCAAAGTATAATGCTAGGCGTTGCTGTTATGTCAAATGGCATCTTTTATAAGTTAATTTTAGTTTTATATATACATATATATTCCAAGAACGCTCTTCACTATATGATGCGCAATTCAATTCATTTTGCCTCATCCGCCTTCTTAGAAACCTATTATAGGAGTTGCTCTTTGCCCAAACCTTCTAACCTTGACGAACACTCCCCGGACCGGGTCATTACAAGATCTCCGCATCTCCATCCATTAATGGATTGAAAATTCTCACGAGATACATTTATTTATTTTAGCCTGAGGAGAGAAGCTTTATTAAAGTTTTTCAAAAATAAAAATCCACGTACATGGCACCCGTCATTGAAATCGATTGACGTGATAAGAGGAAAATATTTTTATCACGTGGCATTCAATCGCTCGTCCAACGTCTCATCCAGCTTTTAGCATCAACTTCCATAATCCAAACAAAGAAATTTGGCCTCATCTTATATAGTTCTATTTGCCCAACCAAATGTCTGGTGAAAATTAAGAAATTGGCCTCATCTTCTTGGCTTTCTGCCTCTGCGAAACGATCCATTTGGAAGAAGTCGACGGAGAAGTCAGATGAATGTTAAAACTATCCTACTTTTTTATTATAATATTGGCAATTAAGATTATTTTAAGTTTTTCAGTGATTATGAAAAAATTGCACCCAAAAGCTACACTTGGACATTTATATCTTAAAAGGTTTTACATACCATGTGAGCTGCAAAATCTACAAATATATATGTATGCAAATTGATCTCGTGATATCACGTTACTACATCATTAATATATATCGTAACTTTCGTCCCTTTCTTTTTAAATTTTTTTCTCCCAAAGTAGATTCCCTTCACTTTTCTACTAAGTAAGGTTCTGGTCCATGAGTTCTAGAAGTCCAGGTGATGCGTGCTGTGGCATTGAGCCTACTTGGATTATTCCTTTTTTCAATGCAGAGAAGCATCATGGAAATGTAGCTCTCTCCCTCCCTCCCTCCCTCCTCGAAGCTTGCTGGTTGATCGAAGGGCAAGCTTGAAGACCAAGTTTGAAGTTTTCAAGCTTTACTCTTGACCACGAGACGATGTATAATAATATTCCATTTGCCTGAAGGAGAAGGGAAAAGATGTCTGCCTGCTCAAGTAACAACAATGGCACTCGCCATCACAGAACGATCTCAGGGAACAGAAATCCGATTATGCCTCGTCCCCCGATTGGTTCAATCTCAGCCGTCCTTGACTTTTCTTCCCTTGGCCCTTCGCTTTTTGGTGGGCCCACGTGTGCAGTTGCGGGTCCCACCATGGCTTCCAGCTCAGACAGAGGCAGACCCTTTGGCTGGCCGATGATTAACCCCGCTCCTTCCCCAAAAGAGATGACGGTCTTGGTCAATCTGTACGGGCGCAGAGGTAGAAGACATAGCTTCTGTCAAAGATTGCTTTTTATGAAATCAAATGGTGAATTTCCCTCTTATCCAACCGAACGAGATTCCCTGTTTTCGATCATAGTATTTAACCTCCGATAAGTACTAATACCTTGAGCATTCCCCCGTTTTTTCATTACCGGTGTTTAGCCCCGTACGGTTACGGCTCTATCACTAGTTATGCTTTTGAGCCAATTCTGTTCCATTACATACGGCAGATCAACCGAAAATGTAATGTAGAGGATGGTTTGTCTAATGGAAGATGGTTAACGAGGTTATATTGAGAATCAACAATTACGGAAACAAATAACACGTCATCTATGTCAAAAATTCTACCGATAGATTTTAGAAATGATTATTCAAATATTTATGGCTTGACAAAAATGAGGACATGAATCTAGCGAATATCGCAAGCACAACTTACTAGCTATTGCGTAGAAATGAAATTCATCCATAATTTCATTGGCACCCAACTCTTTGAATGTTACGACAATGCCATCAATTTTGAATTCAAGAGACATCGATTTCATGGACCAACCATGACAAAGAACATACAACTAACAACGTCGTTGAAACCTACGGTTCCATCTAAGAAATACCACGGCTTTCATCCTAGAGTTTCCTAGTGACTAAAAGATTGTGTTTTTTACCCTCCCTTTTATAGTTGGTTTTGTTCGAAAAAACGACGATCAAATTAAGGCTTTCTGACACAAAAAAAAAAAATTAAGGCTTCATTTGTTTCACGAAAAATAAATGATTCGAAAAATATTTTCCTAAAAGTGATGGAATGTATCATTTAAAATAATTAATCAATGAAAAATATTATCATTATCGATAATAATTTATATCTAAATATTTTGATAAACGATAAAAATATTTTTCATTTATCCACTTGTGCAAGCCATACAAACGATCTTTTCTAAGAAAATATATATACAAATCATTCATTTTTTGCAAAACAAACAATGCTTAAATGCTAAAAAAACTTTCCTGTTTCAAAATGGAGCCCATAATCTCTTAAGGTTCCATTTGGAAAGCAAAAAATTATGACTTCAACTTCATTCGTCATTTAGCAAAATGTCGGCAGATAATTTAGTTTATTAAAAAACACTAGTTTGGTACCGAGAGCATTTTATTATTAGGGTTAGAATTTTGAACCCAACTGAATAAGATCCAACTTCTGTGAACCTTCGTTGGTGTTGACTTTTTCCTTAGTTCATGTCATCAGGTAGAATCGAGACCGATGTCATTCCAATACACGGGTGTAGTCTTGTTCAAATCAAGTGGAGGCAAAAAGGTTGGTAGACATGCACGAGAGGTATATACGAATAATCAGGTGGGAATATTCGAGACCAAAAGTCACACCCCATTGCAAGTAGAAAAGGAACATTCCATTATACTTCTTCTTTCTTTCTTTTAAAAAGAAAGGGTTATGCCATATCAAGGATCGCTATTTACTAATAATGTATGGAGTCCTTACCAAAAAAAATAATCTATGGAGTCATGCTAGATCTTTCATAATAATTTTCTGATTCAATGAGATCTTTTACTTTTACTCTCCAAATTTTCACCTATATGGCATCGCTTCTAGCTTAATCAATGAAGTGATGAAAAAGAGATGATATCTTCGTCCCTTTGCCCGATCAATTCTTACCTCTACATGTTGGTGTTTTTTAGAGGACAGTGAATTATTGTTTGCATGTGTTCGAGCGGCAACTCTTTGGGCTGCATGGACACTATAATTTCATCATGACCTATGTTTGAATTGGCTGGTCATGGGCATCAAGTAATATAAGATAAGAAAAAGAAAATTTGTGGATGAAGAATTTTAGCTGTAATATTCCCTAAAGTCAAGAACATAAATATCGGGATTTGAGTGGAAACAAAAGAGAGAGTCTCGCGCGTAAAGGATAGGAAAGATTCATATTTTAATGCCCAAACACCCAAGCGACAAAATAAAAATCATGAATTCATGCATTGTCCTATGGATGTAACATTCATAGCATAAATAATTAGAGATATTTGGGGAAGATTTTCCTATGACATCTGTGACATTCAATTTCGGCCCATTTTTGGGATTTATAAAACATGTAATTCGTCAGTGTGCTTATAATAAAATCTTGCCCGGGAACTGATCACTCTCGGTTATTATTTTTAAATTTGAGATTTAATAGAATCGCATTGGATCGAATTTTGCTGTTATTTAGAGCCCAAACTTTGGTGTCGAATTTCTCGGAATTCCGGGACGAATTTAATTGGACGGTGTCGATATTATTGTGGCCAACCTCGATATTGCCCGGAATATGTGGATAGTGAATTTTTAACCGGGTGCAGATTTGAATTAGTAGACCTCCCTCAGGATAGTTTGATTTAATTAATTTGGCCTTTGTCTCTTATTATACTCTAGAATTAATATGGACTGTAGGATCGTTTTCATATTTAAATTCCGTCCGTTGGATCGCACTCAAGTGCGTTGACCTTTCTCTCTCTCTTCTCCCTCTGCCGCGTTGTTGCTGTGAACGCGTTTTCCCCCTATCAGACTCTCTCTCTCTCTCTCTCTCTCTCTCTCTCTCTCTCTCTCTCTCTCTCTTTTCTTTTCTTTTTTCTTTCTTCCTTCTCTTCCTTTCTCTTCCTTCCTTTCCCCCCCCCCGCGAGTTACATACCTTTCCCACCTTTCATGGGACCCATCACACGCCGACCCACAGCTCATCCATGCCGCATCGCTTTTCTTTTTCTTTCTTCCTTCTCTTCCTTTCTCTTCCTTCCTTTCCCCCCCTCGTGAGTTACGCTTCTGCTTTCCCCTGCTTTCATGGGACCCATCACCGCCGACCACACAGGCTCATCCATGCAGCGCGCCGCTCACCCGCGCTGCCGGCCGCCGTCGTCGTCGGCCCATGAAGCCCAACTTCGCGACCCCGACTCTCATGGGAGCCAAGTTTCCCCCTGTCCGACTTCGCCTCGTCCAACCACCGCGTGCCACCGTTCCGGTCAACGCCGCTGCTTCTTCCGCCACCACCCAGCTCCCCTTTCTACCCCCAATCGCCCCGTGCCACCCTATCACCGTCGGCCCAAGCCTCGCCACACCCAGCTCTCTCTCTCTCTCTCTCTCTCTCTCTCTCTCTCTCTCTCTCTCTCTCTCTCTCTCTCTCTCTCTCTCTCTCTCTCTCTCTCTCTCTCTCTCTCTCTCTCTCTCTCTCTCTCCACCACCACTCCGGCCGACTTCCCTCTCCCCTCCGAGCGTCGCCGTCGCCAAGCTCATCGCTGCCATCGCCCGGCCCGGGCCAGTCTTCGCCCCAACCATCTTTGTCGCTGCCCCTTGGCCAAGCGCCCGAGACCTTGACCAGCCAACTTGGGCGTGGCGAGGTTGCCTTAGGGCGTGCCGTCGCCCGTGCCGTCCAGGTGCCCGTCGTTGTGCCCAGCTGTAACCAAGAATTTTGCCCGTGGCCGAACCCTGCGCCCTCGGCCGCGCTGAGACACCGCCATTCCAACCGAGCCATTCCGGGTCATAGCCGATTTTTCTCAGGCCAAAAACCTATTAAGTGACCTCTAATCCTTATTTAGGACTATGGGTATTTTTAGACTCATTTAGGACGTGATTAGTACCGTTTTAGGGGCTAAACGTGAATTAGGGTCAATATTCGTATGTGCATATTTGTTAGATTAAATTGTGATAATTGTGAGGCTTAATTAGTGGCTAATTATGGTGGGTTAAATATATGTATTGTCGTGGCGTGTGTGGGGAAAATTGACGTGTGATTGTGGCCGGCTTGAATGTCGGAATTGTGAGCTTGTGATTTGGAATTGGGATGATTGTGGGTGCATATTTGTTGCTACTGTTGGTGAGTCAATGGTTGGCTGGCATTTGTGAGTGGAATTGATAGCTAAATGTGGCTAACTTGAAGGTCGGGTTGATGGAATATTGTGGTGAGCATGCCTTGAGTTTGATTAGTACGACTTGTGAGAATGGCGAAGTGTGTTGCGGTGCATGTACATAAGAAAAGCCCGAATTGATCGGAGGGCTGCAAACCTGAGGCGCGATTACGCAAGTATGGTGAGAAAGGCATGATCAGACCTGAGGCGTGAGTTACCCTGGTCATTGAAAGAGGAAAAAATGTCCTGAGACGTGGTTACGTGGGACCAAGCCCGGCTTGATCTGAGGGTTGAGCCTGAGACGCAGTGGCGCGGGCTGTGAGATTGGGCCTAAGGCGCAGTAGCGCGGGTAGTGTGAAAGGATCTGGGAGGTCGTGGAAAGTTGTTCAGCCACGCATGCGAGTTGAGTGTAATTGAATTGATTGCACTGATTGACTGGCTGATTGAATGTGTGATTGAATTGGTTGGATTGATTGAGTGCTAATGTGGTTGGTGCTTAAGTGATTGTGATATGTTATTAGGCTATTAATATTGCATTATCACGTTTAACTAACGTGTAGAGCATGCGTTTGATGGTGAGGTAAGTACAATGATGTGAATTCTCTGTGTTGAGGGTTAAATTGCTTGTACAACTTATATGGGTACGCATTGGCCTACGTAGGGTTTAGGATGTTGCTTATTGAGACTCGTTTTCACAGTTATTATATAACCACTTTCAGATCCGCGACCGTGATCGATTCGGAGATGCCGCCGAGTACTACAAGGATTGAAGGATAGATCAAATTTACCCTGTCTTTTGAGTACCTTTTTGTAGAGGAGATAAACTTGTCAACCACCGGCCCCTTTTGAAAATTGTGGTTTGAAATTGGTAGCCGGGTTATTGTTCTGTAATAGTGACTACTTTATGATGTTATGCAATTATTGTTTCGTGCTATCCTTTCGTCATCATGTTAGTTGTCTGGGTTGTTTTATTTCGCTTCCGCTTGCGTAGTTCGTTTGGGTCGGTAACGCGTCCTGAGACGTCGCGTTCAATTTGATCATGGACTGGATGTCGCGACCTTGGTGGGGTCCGGGGCGTGACAACATCAGTCGCCATCCTATCTTAATAACGTACACAGGAAAGAGGAAATGGTCCAAAGTAAGAGGGATACACAAATCTAATCCTATATTTATACATTAGGGTACCTTCGTTTCAAAAAATAAGTGATTAAATATTTTCCAAAAAATGATCGATTATATCGTTTTTTTGGGCATGGCATGTTGCCATCTCTACAAGGACAGCTCCCCGACATCGTCGAGCTTTGTCGCAGGAACGATGAGTACTTGGCAACAAAATCGGGAGGGTCACTCCCACTTGTACCCCATTCACTGAAAATAGTTTTTTTTTTTTTCCGGGCGCTAATGCAAAACCCCGATTACTTGAAGACTTTGTTTGATATACTTGAACTATTTTTTTTTTAGGGTACGATTTGTTTTACGAAAAATGAATAATTTGGAAAATATTTCCTAAAAATGATCGCTTGTATTGCTTATAAACATGAATGAACCGATAATGTTTTCATCATCCGCGAATATATTTAGACATTAATTGTTGTCGGTAATAAAAATATTTTTCATTGACTAATTATTTCAAATCATCATTTTTAGGAAAATTTATTCAAATAATTTTCACGAACCAATTAGAGTCTAAGTCAATCATTTTACTTAAGTGCTACCAATTTGAAATGGGCATAAGGATATTAGAAGTACCAAAATTTTTTGCCGACTCACTCAAATGCCAAATCGGAGAAAAAACGATTATTTAAGTGCCACCAGCAACAAATTTCGGCAAAAAATATTGTATGGATTTTTTAATAAAAATTTAAATCTAAGTTGTGTTGACACCTAAATTTTGGCACATCATTTAGTGATTAATTGTATAGAAAATTAGGGATTAAATTTTAACCCATAAACAAAAATATCAAAATCGCATAGCATATAGTTTAGGTTCATATAGGTTAATTGCATTCTGCACTGGATCGGCGGTGACAAGTAAGCTGAAAATCCATCGCGTAAACCGAGCTCGAGCGCCGAGTGAAACTCGGCTCACTCAAGGGATTGGGTGCCGAAATTCACAAGTCTAAAAGGTTTTGGTTATCTTAATTTGAGTTTAAATCAGCCCAGATTAATTTAGCCCATTTGAAATTAAAATAAAATCAAATGATAAAGCCTAAGTCTAAGCCTATTAGGACTAGGAAGTCCGGTAAATTAACCTAGAGTTGCAATATAAATATATGATTATACCCCTCAATCAAAGGAGAATATGCGTTCTTGAGGAGTCAGAGAAGAGAGAGGCGTGCATATAGAGGGAGTCCTCTGAGGAAGCTTCAGTGGGTTTGCTGGGTAGTGGATTCGTGGGGGAGTAAAAAAATATAGAGCCTACAATTGAAAGAAGCTTGCGGCCAAGAGGACCATCGTTCCGATTCTTCACCAAGAAGAGCTCACCTTCACATCGAACAACAACGAAGTAGTTCCCAGTTGCACTGTAGCCACGTGACCTTGTCTAGCATCGACGTGTTTCCTTCCTGGCCGACGACGAAGCACTTGTTTTTCCCGTTCTTGCCGCCGCCACTGTTCTATCATCGACACCTTGCTGCTGCCACCCGCGGACTCATTCCCGCCTTATCGAGCCCCCCGGCTGGCACTCCTGCTGTCACATCACCCTCGCGGCCGACCCCGTGGTCGCGAGTCAATTCGTCGTCCCACTCGTGATTCTTTTTGCAGGTGACGGGCCGAAATTCCTGACGATCTGCGAGTGACATCGTCGTTGCCGGCCACCGTTGTCATCCCCGTCTTTGGCCACCTGTCGCTGCTCATCCCGCCGCTCGTCCCATCCGCAATCCCGATCAACCGCGAATTCAAATTTGAAAAGAAATCCGCAAATCAGGTAAAAATCTCTATCCGGTATATTTTCAAAATATTTAAATTCTTAGTTTGGATATTTTGAATATTAAAATGAATATTAATGTGATTGATTTAGATCCTTAGGATACTATTTGCTTTATCTGTAATGTTCTAGAATATCCAAAATTAGGAATTTTTCCTAATTTGGTAACGTATTTGAACGACTATCCGACCTTATCCCTAAAGTACGATACGCAACGATACGGAAAATCGTTATCCTATCCATAATCACTTGAATACGATAACAGATTTTAGTTGCTTTCCAAATTCGAATAATCAATTTTTCATCGATATCTATAACCCTATAAATATGATCGTTAGTTTGATTCCTGATCCAAATTTGATAAAAAGAATCTTGCGGATTGCGTGAATAGTTTGAGTGCGGTTGTTATCTTTATTTAATTGCTTTCTTTTTTAAATAAAGAAAATCCAAAAATATGTTAGTTAGAATTTAAATTAAAAGTTTGCATGCTTAAAGAATCCTTAATATATCTAAAAGAATAAGATAATTATTTGATTTAAATTGGGATCTAGGGTAGCATATTTCCTAGTTTAAATTAGAGATTATTTTAATCTTAATGGATTTTTTAGGATATTCAATAATTTCGAATTTTAATAAAAATCCCAAAAAAATAATCACTTTAGGATAGATCAAATCATTTTCTCTAGGATAGATTGCATGTTGATTTGAGTATTTTTAATTCCAAATTTCATTGAAAAAATACCAAAAATAAATCATTTGTCCGTCATTAGAATTAGGTTACGTCGTCGCATGACATATAGTTCGCATGCTAGGTTACTTTAATCACATGTCATTTTTTACACGTCATTGCATATAGGTTAGTTTGCATTTTAATAAAGCGCAAATCCTAAAAAACATCTTGAGTACCTTACTTTATTAATTAGAAATCATATTAGGATTGTCTGTATGATTTTTACTAATAATGCAGATACTTGCATTGCTTTAAGATACGTCATTCTCCTAATCTTGCAATTTATTTATTACTTTCTTGGGTATTAAATTGGTGGTTTGCGTACCCACATGAACACCGCACATGTTAGTGATTAGGTAATAAAATGGATTCAGACTGCCTATATAGACATTTTTTTGAAAAGAAAATGTATCAAAAGGGCGTTAAACTAGATCTAGTGTAACCAAGTCCCCGAATTTAGAATCTCTGATTCGCAGGAATAAAACATATCTCCTTATATTTTATTTAGGTTTCTAATCGACCTACCACAAATAGATTAGTGGCGATTCCAAGCATGAAAACTTTTGTACATTAAAAACTTAAACCCTAAGTTGTGAATTGGTAGGGTTTGAGAGGGCCCGAGTTAGGCTTAGTCTTAATAATCCATTAGCCTGAGAATTTTAAGTTGCAACAAGTTGGCGTTTTTATATTAAAAATGAATCTACGTGGACATCCTAAACGATGTGGCCGGCTTGCCTAAAAATGATGTTGTTTTTATAGATTGAGTTGAAGCTACCATGGAATTGAGAGAGAGGGACGGGGTGAACCTCTTAATGGATCGAACGAAATTGAGAAAAGCAAGGTTGCGCATCCTGTCAAGGAAATCATAGAACTCCGTCAAGGTCGGATACGCTAGCGACGACAACGACAATGGAGACAGTGGAGCCATCTGCATGTTTCAACTTCACAGCTTTGAAGTAAAAAAAACAAAAAAAAAACAAAAACAATACCTAGGAAGAAGAAAAGTTTCCGCTACAGAGCAAGACCGTTAGGTTCGAAAGCAAGAATTACACAAAAAACACGAGCTCGGATCACACAAAAAGGATTTTTTTATCAAACTCTAGGAAGAAGAAAAGAATACGGTTGAGAGTGATGACCAGAGCAAGACCGTTAGGTTCGACATGTGACCCGAGTCCCCTCATCTCGTGCCTTTTGATATCCCACCGTGCTTGAGCTAATTAAACAACCCTGCCACTCTCAGCCCCCCGACCTCCCCTTTCCTCGCGTTCCTGTTTGCCAAAACGGAATCAGGGTTTATATTTGGGAAATTGGTTGAATGGCGATTTACGGTTTATATTTGGGACGAAATATGTAGACGACGTCATTTAGGGGTATATATCTTTGATTGGGCAATAGTATGTTTTTTTTAAATCGGTGGGTCGGAGAAATAAATAAAATATGATAATTGTTGGAAAATTTTCCAACAAACCCAAATTGGAGTTGGCACTTTAGTGATTGTTTTTCTGTTAAAAAGTAGCAATTAAGTGATCTAAAAAAAATGGCACCAAAGTGAGTGCCAATGAAGTTTTTTTTTTTGTTAAAAAATTCGTGGTAAAATTTATGGAATTTTTGAAAAAAATTTGACATTTTCTTGAAAGTGTTTTTCAAGAAGTCATTTTCCAGGAAAATGAAAATAATTTCTGATATTTTGCTAAAATCTAAAGAACTGGAAATTGTTTTTTGTCAAATAGAAAGGAAAAATTACTTTCATTTTTGCAGATAGACGTGCACTGTTCAGGTAAAAGTGATTTAGGCAGGGTAGCCCAAGGACCGGAAACAGGCACCCTAGTCCACAGAGGCCGAGCTCAAAACCCTGGTCCTGGCGCCTAGGTCCCCGATGCCTGAGCCTATTCATGGAGGCCGCACCCAAGTCCACAAAGGTCGGGCCCATGTCCATCGAGGCTAGGCTATAGACCCTAGTGCTTGGGCTCGGGAATATTGAGGTGGGACCTGGGTCCATAGGGTTGGGCCTAGGTCAATTGAGGCCTATCGGGATCCCAAGAGCGTTCCACACTCGAGCTCAATGGGCTTAGGCCCGAGCATTGGAGACCTGAGCATAGGCCCGAATTCTGTGGACCCATGCTTCATGGATAAGGGTAAGGCAATTAGTAATCTGAAAAAAAACCTCAAGGACTCGAGTGCCCAAGCACTGAGGACTTGGGCATTGACTAGGGTCCTGGGCCTGGCCTCAGTGGACCCAGGCCTGACACCAAGCACTTGGGCATGGCCTTGACATACTTGGGCTCAGGGGCTAAGAAGCTAGACACTAGCGATATGGTCCTAAGCTTGGCCTCAATGGACCCACGCTCAAGCGTCGAGGACTCAAGCCTGAGAGCCAGGGACTAGGGTATGGGCATTGGGGTCGTAGTATCCATGGAAACTGGACCAAGGCATTGGGGACATGTACATGGCCGTAGGGTCTTGGGCCCGGCCTCGATGGACTTGGGCTCAGGCGCGAAGAACCTGAGCCCGGGCGCGGGAACTCGAGCATGGACATTGGGTTCCTGGCTTGGCCTTATTAACCCGAGCTCAACCTCGATTAACCAAGCCCTAGCATCGAGGTGCCAAACATAAGCACTAGCTCCAGGGCCCGAGCGCCATCAATTCAAGCATAGGCACCAGGGTCTTTGGCCTAGGCTCTAGAGACTTAGGCCATCAGGGACCCATGCATGGCTTCGATCAACCCAAGCTCAAGCGTTGGGGGCTCGAACACGGGCATTGAGGTCCCTAGCCTGGCCCCAATGGACCAAAGCTCAAGTGCCACGGACTTGAGCCCAAGCATTGGGGACCCAACACAAACATTAAGGTTTAAGGCTCAACCTCTATGGACCTGGGCACGCATTCCATGGACCCAAGCCCGACTTCACTAGATTGGACCCGAGCGTGAAGGATCGAGTTACGGTCTCAATGGACCATAATCCCCGGCACGAGTGTTGGGGTCCGGAGATGGGCACCAAGGTCCTGAACCCGTTTCTATGGACCCTGTCTTAGGCAAAGACACTAGTTTCCCGAGCTTGAACACCAAGGTCCCTAGACCAACCTTTATGGACCTGGGCCCGATCATCGGGGAGCCATGTAACAGCACCGAAGTCTTGGACCTGGCCTCTTTGGACTCGGGCTTGGCCTCGATGGACCCGGCCCCACTACCAAAGTCTCGAGAATGGGCATTGGGATTCCCGTACCCAATCACAATGTCTTTGGTCTAAGTGCCAAAGTTTAGTCATATTTCAGTAAATGACTTCCTAATTTTTTGAAAGAAGAAATCATTTTGCTGAATTTTTACATAGGGATTTTCCGTTGATTTATTTTCTTAAGCGATACAAATGCTGGAAAATGAGGAAAATATTTTTCAGAAAATATTTTTCGCAAAACAAATGGAGCCTAAAATATAAATATTTTTCTGTGACTCACGGGAAAGAATTGCATCATATAGGAAAAATCAAGATATATAGAATTGATTGATATACCAAGCTAGCCATATGTCACCCAGAAAAGAAAATTAAAAAAAGAAGAAGAAAAGGTACAAAGCAATTTGACGATGGAGTCCATTGAGCTTGAAATGAATGTTTCGGTAAGATATAGTTGGGCCCAGCCCATTGTAATTTTGTGAGTGCATATTTCCAATTTGACGATGGAGCGTTAACATCTCACTCACCATCACCCCATTAAATTGTATCGCTATATCGCTGATACCTTTGCTACTTAGGTGATGGGGACTCCAATTCCTTCATTTGTATATGAACGTAGCATTACAAAGTACTCCCCATTAGTGTCTTTGATGAGTGCCACTTTGAATCTATAATTTGCAAGATGTTGATCATTCTTCTCGTAATGAGAACTTTCCTTACGCTCACCACGCATCTTATTTCTAACTAGGGTTCCCCCAACAGGCCAAAAATAATATTAAAAAAATAATAAATAATAATAATAATTAGGGTTCCGCCCTCCCAAGGTGCTTGTCTCATTAAATCTCATCGGTTTTAATGAGCTTTCATGTTGCAAACTCTTCCTATTGAGTATTTCTTTAGATGATTTTGTTATTTTATCTCGCTATTACACTCATGTTATTGATTGCATATGAAATCTTCTTATGCCACACAACAACGATAATTATGAATATTTAACCATCATCGAGTCCTTAAATTCTACATTGCAAAGGTAACCGAATTCCTGGGGCCTAGGACAAGGGAACATCCTAGGAACGATAATCAATTTTAGCTTGAATTTGTAGAGGAACGCCTACCTTCTCTGATCCACTCGACACTAGCAATATAAACCGAGAATTTTTTTTGTTCAAAAGAGGAAGATTCATACGAAACAAAAATATTTCAATGAATTATTATAGAGGATGGCTAGCCTAAGAGCATCATCATCACCGACACATAGAAATGGTGCCAGTAGGACCACAAATTTTCTTTTGCTTAGGGTGGGCAACCGGAGCGTTAGTTTCGAACTGTTGAGATTAACAGTAAATACCAAAGCTAGCCAAATCCTTTAAATATCGAACAATAGTTTCGAACGTGTTCGATTTCATATCTCATAATTTTTAGGTCAATATTGTAAAGAAAAAGAGAGAGAGAGAGAAAAGAATATTAATATTTGAGCATTGATGAACGAGATAAGTAAATATTAGGCATGCCTTGCCCATTTTCAATTCTTTTAACGTTTTCTGATCACGTACACAACAACTAAGCTCTTTTATCTACATATTAAAAATCAAGTGAGTCTCTCTTTGCGAAAAAGAGAGCTTACAAATCTCTTATTAACTTTACTCACATACCAGTAGATAGTACTTGAGCATCCTATTTTATTTACTAGTTATCATAATATTATTTTTTCTTCTTGGAACGACTATCTTCGAGTTCATCCATTTCATAATATTTTTAATAGAAAGCTAAATTGGCATTAGAGTATCAAACTCGTATAAAAGGTAAAATAATTAATGAAAGTTTGATTGCTTAAAATGTGATAGAAGAGTAGCGTAAACAAAACAAAAGAAAAATCACCTTAAACTGTAATATAAGAATTAGATCAAATGAATATTATTACATATTTGCAATTATCCGAACCTTGTTCATTAGTAATTTTAAATTTCTTTTTTTTCCCTCTTGTTTTGGCCAAATTATAGTATTTTAAAAAGAACGCACCAAGTTTTATTATTTGTGAAAATGTGAGTTGCAGACCCATTTTCCTTATTAATAGTGAAATACATATTTTGATTTTACACGAATGAAGAAATTCATGTAGTATGCTTGCTAGTTGAAGATGGAAAGCCAGCTCCACTTGAGAGGTTAATGCAAACTTTTCCCATTTTCTATCAGTGCTACTTTATGCAATCATGAATTTCTTTCTCCATAGTCTCGTTTACCTTGGAACGAGTCAATTTATATACACTAGCAAAAAATGGGAAACACGTATCCGGGTGCGTAAACCAAAAAAAAAAAAAAAAAAGGAGGAATTAATAATTGGCTTTGCCTTATTCTAGGTAGCAAATTCAAATTGTTAAGAAACGAAAAGATTCAATTTAAATTAGCCATTTTTGTCAGTTAGTTAGAAATATATTTTATAGGACCTGTAGATAAACTCTAAGACCTTTTAGGGATGTGGTATCCCATGACCATAGCATGGGATCACCTCCCTTCCTTCTAAATATATTATGTTATAGTCGGACTACTCCAATTGTCGTTCTCTTTAGTGCGATTATGAGTGAATATGTGGTTCGTCGAGCTCATTTTCATATTATTCCTAGAAATTTAATTTATGTTGTTTCATAATTCCATCTAGGGTGGTGAGAAACTTCATGTTGTGAACTGATCGTGGATAACCTTAAACAAAGATGCCGGACATCGCTTGGTGCAAATAAAGTTGGTAGGTCTCACATTGCAGTACAGGCTATGCCAAAGGGATTTGACCGGAAAGGTGCCAAAAAATTCCTAAACATTTTCATTTGTGTCAATTTAGTCCTAAACCTTTTTATGGTGCCAATTTAGTACTAAATATTTTGCATTGATGCCAATTTAGTCCTAAACCTTTTTTTGTGCCAATTCAGTCCTAAACATTTTGTATTAATTGCCAATTCAGTCATAAACCTTTTTATCTTTATGCCAATTCAGTCCTTTTGGTCAATTTTGACCAAATTTTGCTGACGTGGACGCCGACTGGTCACCAGAAGCCGAGACGAAAGCCTCTAGCGAGGGCTTGAGCCTCGTCGGCCGTTGGGCAAGGCACGACCTCACCAGTTCGGCGAGGTCCAGCCTTGCCCAGCCATGGCAAGGCTCACCTTCGCCATCGTTGGTGAGGGTGAGCCTTGCCAGCGGCTGGGGAGGTCATGCCAGTGGCCGATTGCTGGTCCGGTGACCGGCTGGAGGAAGGAGAGAGGAAAAAAAAAAAAAAAGAATAAATAAATAAATAAATAAAAATTCAAAAAATATTAAAATTTATTCACGTTAGTGCTGATGATCGGCCAGTATCCACGTCAACAAAATCCGGCCAAAATTGGGCGAAAAGATTGAATTGGTACAAAAATAAAAATATTTAAGACTGAATTGATACAAAAAAAAGTTTAGAACTAAATTAACATCAATACAAAAGGTTTATGACTGAATTAATAAAAAAAAGGTTTATGACTAAATTAGCACTACTACAAAAGGTGAGGATTTTTTTGACACTTTTTCCCAGGATTTGACTTGACGTATACTTTTGGTATGCTGTTGATGTCAAAGAAGATAATGCTACAATACAAAGGGGACAATTGATGGTGGTGATTCTATAAAAATGGTGATGGTCCGACCCAATTCTTGACTGTATTTTATTGGACAAGCTAAAGGCTTGTAGAGCCCCTTGGTTCGGACGGTTGGATGGTGGTTCGATCAAAGAAGAAATCGGAACAAACGTGACTAGCACATTGCACAAGATCACCTTATCACTATGAAGTAAAGTCGACTGAAAATTCTTACTTGAGGTGCAAGTTATTTGAATCGCCCCATTTCAATCCAATTCATCAAATGCCGGTGGTGCGAGCACGAGTAGCTTTAGCTTGATTTTCCCTTTGCCTCCTTGTCTTATAACAGCATATTTTAATATAATTTGCTCCCAATTTGCTTCAAGTCTAAACATAATTAGATCACCTCAATTCATGTAGGAAGCACATTTTGCGGAAGTAAATGTTAGAAATCATCGGCCACGTACAAATAACGCACCATTCCGCATAGAAATGCTGTCCATGCACGAATGTTGTAGTTGCATTTCTGTAGTTTAGGTTCGAGATGGGTGATATTTTTCCCCAAAAGAATTCCTCTTTTTCATCTTCAGACATGCTCTTTGCGGCCTTATTGATAATTGTTGCTGAAAAGAAGACAACTCATATCAATAAACATCCAATTCAATGGACAAAGATCAAATTCAAGAAGTTGAGGCATTGTTTACGTCGATTTCGTTTTTCAAGTGAAATTTTGGAATGAGCCCGTGCAAAGAGTGAGCGCATAAGTCATTACTTCTCTAAATTTACGCCGTGCAAATTCTACAAGTAGAAAGGCAAGTGTGAAATGTCATCTAACGATTTTTCTTGCGCAACATTTTCCTCTTTACACCAAAGTCATCGTTGATAAGTCTTACGGTCCCTTTGCATTTTCCTCCCCTAGCAAGCTACCATCGAGGATTACCTACAATCAAATCAACGACTCCAGGTACAAACATCGCTTGATTTTCAGCTTTATATGATCGAAGTATAATTGAAGATACAGATCGAGAAACTGAATTTCGATTGTTTGTAGGCTATTTCGCCGAGTTTCCTAAAGAGACTTGTCTCGTGCTATCGAACGAGAACGGACAAGAGGCTCGTGGGATCGACGAACCCTCCCGAGTCCGTATAGAAAGTATCTTCGGCACCGTGATGAAATTTGCGATCGACCAACATTTGAAAGGAGACAAATCAATTCAATGTCTTGAAAAGCACTGTCCGATGGCCCAAAACTAAAAATTTGACATCGAAAAGGGATAGAAAGAGAAAGAAAGGGACAGAAAGTGATGGGCTTTGTCCCAATGGGCCTCACTCGAACAGGCACTTTCCAACTAATCTCTTTTCTTTTTTTCCCCAACTTTTTCTTTCTTTCCCTCTTCGTTTTGAATTTTCTTTCCACGGCCGACACCATGGGTCGCAAATTGTCACGCGATTAAATAAAATCAGAAGCTCCCAAAGGGCTTACGTCCAAATGGATGATGATGATGATCAAACCCTTGTTAAATTATTCTAAAGCTCTTGTCTTTGCTGACTAATCTCTAGTTTGGAGGAATGTTGCTCATTGAACGATGGCATTTGTTTATTTCTGATGGTTGAGCCATCTTGTCTTGGTGGTGGGGGAGGGTTTAGGAAATTATATGACGAGCCCATCCCCCAATTTTTCCATGATTTAGACATGCTCTCCAATTATGTTGTATTCTACTCCGTAGATAATCATCCCCAAAAAAGCACCCAACTCAATTATTCGATCCCTATCAACCCCCAACAAAAAAAAAAAAATTTAATTCGATCCCGTTTTGCAAATGTGACAACGACGGCGACGACGATCGGGGAAAGGTGCTCCTGTTATGGGCTCATCTTCCCGAAACTTTAATAAGCGGACAAAGACCCTCGCAACCGGGATTTCGACGCTACGATCCACACGACGAATGCTCGAATTTCTTCGCCTCGTAGCTAGCGCCATAATCAGATCCTTCGTGCCTCGCGAAACGGGCCTTTTCGATATGTTAAACGAGAAAACATTCAGTTCCTAAAACACCATCAATGCATGAAAATGTTGGTTGTGGGGCTCGCGAATGGAACGATTCGAAAACGGACAAATGGCGAAATGCGACCTCCTCCGCCAGGCCACGTGTGGCGCAAAGGCCATGAATATCCCTCGTGATTCCACTGCCGACAGGGTGACTGTCGGCCGAGGCAAAATCATCATTGGTCAAGAAGACCAACGAGGTTCGATTTCTGCACCAAAAACCCTCCAATTTCACTTTCGTCGATGCCAATTTAATCCTCCTGCTTCTTTTGACTTGGGCAATGCCCTCCAGAGTCTCCAATCTCCACTTTCTTGTTCCTCATTCAATGAGTCTTCGAGCTAGGAAGGAAAGAGCATCCAATGAGGAAAGGAGTGGTTGAAATGGGAGTTTTCAATTAATATCACGAAAAATTCTAAATTTATATATTTATGATAAATTTTTCAAACTAATTTTTTAATTACCAAAAATCTTAAATTGGTATACCTGTTATAATTTTAATCCGAACTAATTTTTTTACTACCAAAAATCCCAAATCGGTACATCTGTGACAAATTTACCCTCCGTTAGTTTCTGTTAAATTTTATTGTCAAATTGTTAAGTTTGATAACACGTGATAGTTGATGGTTATACCAGTTTGGGATTTTACCCCTATGTTTGTCATAAGGTTTATCAATTTGTGATTTTTCGTGATATTAATTTAATTTAATGGATACTAACGGGGGATAAATTTGTCACAAACGTATTATTTTGGATTTTTAGTGGTCAAAACATTAGTTTGAAGTAAAATTATCATAGGTGTACTAATTTGAAGTTTTTTGTAATAAAAAAATTAGTTTGAAGTGAAATTATTCCAACTGTACTGGTGTAGGATTTTTCATGGTAAAAAAAAATAGTTCAGGGTAAATTTGTCACAAGTGTATCGGTTTGAAATTTTTGGTAGTCAAAAAATTAGTTCGGAGTAAAATTGTTATAAGTGTACCAGTTTGAAATTTTTTGTTGTATTAGGCTCCGATTCGTTTTGGTGGAAAATATTGTGTTTTGGAAAATGTTTTTCGGAAGTCATTTTCTGGAAAATGTTTTTCGGAACATAATTTTTCGGTGTTAGGCGATCAATGTGAAAAAAGTTCGGAAAATATTTTTCACGCGGCGGCGGTGATGATCGTGATGGATCGGTGGGTGGTGGCCGGTGTGGCCGATGGCGGTCATGACGATTAGCTATCGGCAATGGTGGCCCGACATTCGGGGGCGTGCGACAAGAATGAGGGGGAAGGAGTTTGGCGGAAAATGATTTTTTCGCTTTTCAAAAGCGGAAAGGGGAAATCATTTTCCGCCAATTTGATCATGTTTTTCCTCATTGAGGGGAAAATATTTTTCGTCCCCGAACATCGAAAAATCCGAAAAATGTTTTCCTGAAAAATATTTTCTGCCCAAAGAACACAGCCTTAATCCTATCATAAAAGAAAGCGTGTTGACCATGGATGTCGCTTGTCAGCTCACCAGCCAGGAAGACTAGGGTTTTGCAGCGATTAAACTAATGATTCCCCCCATCAGAACCTTCTTCATGATGTCCATGACCATCGTAAACAAATCAATAAGCAGTTGGTGCGACTCTTCGACATGCCAACCCACCGAGCAACCAGTTGTGACGCAAACCTCGATGGGTTACCTCGTACCGATTGTTCTCTACATATAAGTTTTCTTCTTCGGCCCGTAGAAGAAGAATAGCTATGATAAGAGAAAGAAGAACCCATCTTCTTTCCTTCTTGATCACCGGCATACGCATTAAGCCACGAGACATGTGACATATTTTTACGAGATTTTAAGTATGACCCACTTAAATTTAATTCCCAGTTATAGATTAGCACATTACTTGATATGCTAATTTATCCAAAACGATCTTAACATACATAGCATTGTTCGTCTAATTGCTAACTAAGTTCACATTGAGAAAGAAGCTCCTTGACGCTTCCCTCTATCAAGGTAGGAGATACCGAGTTCAAATATTTTTAGACCTCGTTTTACGTCCCCAATAACCTATTTGCCTTCCTAATGGTATATTTTCAAGTTTAGCACTAGACCAAAAAAAAAAAAAAGACTAGACTAAGCGTGAAGGGAAGTGTTAAAGTAATGAAATATTAAATAACGCCTTCATCTATCAGTTTAAACTTTTAGAACAGTTGGCAGTTATCCCACAAAATCTCACACCCTCGACCAAAGCATCTAAATTAGGAAGGCCGTACAAATATAGGCGTATATATCAATCTCGCCAACTTAGTGTGAGCCCATAGAATAAAACTTCTTGACGGTGTTTGGTGTCTCCACAAACAGTGAATAGACGCTCCTCGGAATTTTAAGTAAACTCCTTGCGGTGAATTTTAGTATTATTCATTGACAATGCTTGATGTACATGACATTCATTGCTCTCCTTCTCAAGTCTTCAACTGCATGCAGGACAAGCAGGGTCGATGGAGGGTGACGACTGAACTTGGAAAATTTAGTGCACTTGTGGTCCTCCCCACCACAAATTGATCTTTTGCATGTCCCTGAGGGCAAGCTGGGCCTGCAACAACAACATATACAGCATGCAAAAGGACACACACACCAACGCTCCCTATCAACTAAACTCGAGACAAAAACCTAAAAGAGCACAGAAGGAAAAGAAAAAGATCTGCAAACCAATCTCTTTCTGTCGAATTTCTCGAATAATTTAGTAAAGCAAGCACTTGCAAACCCATACGTCTCGATAACTACTTAACAATTGATTCTAGGAGACGAGTGCTATTATATTTCCCTATGAGAGGATAGCCGGTGGTCCTTCATTGGCAACATCCAGCTTCTCTGCTATTCTCCAACAAACCCCAAGGGAAAAGGTGGTCCGGTTCTTGAGCCTAATCAGTTGAGTAGAATAGCGCACACCAAACTTTAGAATAATCTCCATTGGGTTTGTCTGGTGTATAGCCCGGTTCTTGACCCGGTCTCTTTTAGGCCGAAGCCTTTCATCTAATGCTCGCAATAAGTGTCGTACCGATACGGTGTCAAGCTCAATCGAGCGACAGGTTCCCAATGCACGCTGACGGCCCTTCCATTGCGAGTAAGTGCAAGGGGTTGCTCGGATAATAAACGTGTTGCCGCCGTCGCTCCACATCACTGTACTTAGCACATTCGATTAGGGCCATTGAAGGAGTACATGACGGTGGGGGCCTCCACTATTGTGACGTACTGTGGAGATTGATCGAGGACTTCAAGGGTCGGGTGGATCCATGATTAAGAAAATGTGTCAGTAATTCCAATTTTTCTCATGGCATAAGAAATTATGATTGGAGCTTGTAAAACAGTAAAAGAGAGGGTGGGCCCAACGTTTTTTTTTTTACCCTAGTGGGGCCCCCCAAGCGAACGGTGTATAGGCCCAACCGCTCCTCACGTGCATTTGGGATCCCGAGATTTCATGTCAGAAACTACAGCAGAATGGGACATCAAACGTAGGACAAAGAACGGTGAATTCAGTGCTTCCCAAGTTTTTTTTTTTCATTAATTCGTTTATTTATGAAGTGGGATTTTGTGGGAATTGGAGATGTAACGATTTCATGGAAGAAACTACAGAATTGGACATCAAACATAGTGTAAAGAACGATGAATTCAATGCTTCCTCTGAATTTTTTTTATAATTAATTCGTTTATTTATGAAGTGGAATTTTGTGGGAATTGGAGATGTGAGGATTTCATGTAAGAAACTACAGAATTGGACATCAAACATAGGGTAAAGGACCTGAGGTTTTTTTTTTAATAATTCGTTTTATTTATGGACTGGAATTTTGTGGAAATTGGAGATGTGGGGGTTTATTCAATTGGTGTTTCGGAGTTAGGGAACAGTTAATTCAGGGGATCTTAGAGTCTCATCTATGTCTCCAAGGCATCGACTAGTTATCACCAATATAAAAGTGGGAAAATTAAACGAGACATCAAAGTAAGAAGGAGAAAATTTAATTTCAAAATAAAATAATAATAATAATAACAGTAAAAGGAACCATCGTTGAATATGGTGGAAAGAGATGCTTGTGAGACCACCATTGATATCCTAACTCATCAGGATAACCAATAAACAATTATCCGTTCGGATTTAGGATTACTTATGGTGAACCGTGAGTTGAAACTTATCGATTTATTTTCTTCCACGAGTTTCTATCATGTAAAATCAGGTGATGTAGGCTCTGTTTGGTAAACAAATTTAAAATAGTGATGATTCTATTCTTTTTATTTTCGAAAATAAAAAAAAAAGAAATTTATTTGATAAATTTTTTGTTCGAAAATAAATTTGGAACAGAATCGAGAAGTAGAAAAAAGCTGCTTCTTGTTCCCGGGAGCAAAGAAAAGGATCAAAATAGAAACAATTTTTTTTTCTCTTCTTCTCCTTCCTTGGCATGTGGAAAAGAAAGAAATATAAAAAAAATTCAAAATATTATTAAAATTTCAGGATAGTTACCAAACATATTTCTTTTTTTTTTTATTAGGGAATAGAAATTTTAGCCCTTTACCAAACGCTTTCAAATGCACAAAATTGTTCCTGGGAACATAATTAAAAAAATCATTTCCAAGTATAAATTATTTTCGAGAACAGAATGATTACCAAACACATATGTGCTTGCCAATCTCGAGGAATCATTTATTTTTCCACGAAATGACAAGACACACGACGATCTATCTCCATTTGGTGTGTTTTTAACTTCTCTTGCTGTGATTTTGTGAAAGTTCTCGTCCTCGATAGGATGGCGTTGACTTTTGACGTTTATGTTCCTTCTTTCATGTTATTTTAGTTGGTGTTTTTTGGATCATTTTATATGATAAGAAAATTTCCTATCGTGAATGACTTATTAACTACTAGTCTTAGGACCAAAAGGCAAAGCATAGTCAAAATCGAACCTTTTTCTCTGTTTAAGTACTTAATAAGTACTTCGAGCTAGATTAACCCATAACAACACCGCTTACTTTTCTTTCAAGTACAATAGAAGGATGAGTAATTTTTCGAGTTTTCCTTCACGTGAATAATGAAAGGGCCAAGAACCCTGCAACACTTGGAAACAAAAATATAGCTCATCCCAAGATGGCACGCGTCGGAATATATAATTGTCACACGCAATTTCATCGTAGGTTTACATTTCACTGTGCGTTTTCTATCTCCTTAAATATCACGAATGGCAAAAAAAATTAGTGATATATGATCATTCTTAGAAGGAACCGCACCTTGGACATCAAAAGTAGGCTATTTCCCTTTAATACAACATCTCAACGAATGAGATCAGAGCCATTGTACTTGTTCTGCCAAAATCATGTATGTCACGTATACGCACCTTAGGATTGTCAAAAACCAAATTGAAAATCCAAACAAATCGAAATCGAATCAAATCGAACTGAAATTTTGTGTATTTTCAGTTTGGTTTGGGTTTCGATTCAAATAATAAAAAAAATAATTGTTTTTTTCTTTCAGTTCAGGTTATTTTAATTCAGTTCAGTTCGGTTTGGTGCGACCAAATCAAATTAAAATTCTCAATAAAAACCGAACACTCATTTTCAACCCTCTTGAAATCACTATAAAAAATACTAATATTTGATTTTCTCATATGAATTGAATTGAATCTAACAATTCGATCTGGTTCAGGCGTACACTCTAACAATTCGGTTAGGATTGTCAAAAAAGTCCGAACCGAACCATTGACGCCCGTCGCGCGCTTTGATAATTACTCGGTGCGCGCGGTGCGTGCAAATATATGGATTGCCGCATCGAACGGAGATAAATTAATAAAATGTCGTTAGGTAAAATGGAGATTAATTAAAGTTAAACCACTTGAAAAAACCGTCGGACGACTTCCTCGGTAATCTTAACATGGGAAGGAGAGAGAGGGATTTCGTCTTCTACCATGTCGGGAAATTACCAAGTAAAAGAAAGGGGAAAAGAGGAAACACTGGCGGGGTGACGGGTGGGCCCCGCTCATGCTGCCCCCAACCGTCACGCACCCTTTCTCTCTACTGCTCCTTTGCATAGCACCCCAACAGCAGCAGCGGCAGCAGCGACGCTTGCGAAGAAGCTCTCCTCCTTCCTTCCCTCCTTCCCCCTCTCTCTCCCTCCGTCGCTCTCGCGCATGGGGGTCGTCGCGCCGAGCGACCCCGCGGGTCAATTTAAGAGGAGCATTGGAGGCTCTCCTCTTCTGGGTGTCTCGAGATTCCTCCGCTTGTACTTGTAGCTAGCGCTCTCGGTGCTCAACTCGCAGGGAGTTTCCCCCAAAAGCTTCGGAGCTCGCGGACGCTCCGAGGCAGGTTGCCTCGAAGAGGCTCTTTGGTCTGGTGCGGTTCCTCCGCTCGTCGCTAAAAAGGTGAAGCCTTTTCCGCTCTTTGTTGGGCTTGCATGGTGAATTGGAGATATTTTTTTTCCGTTCCTTTTTTATAATTTGCATGGCGGGGTCGCCGATTGGCTAAGGATCGATGACTTTCTGCAGAATTTGGGGCGACCCCTCTTTTTTCTTCTGGCTCTGTGTTTCTTTGAAGGGAAGATCGAGAAGTACCCGTGAAGTGATCGAGGCTTGGGAGTGAAAAAAGGCGAGGCTTTGACTGCTGCGTCCACAAACAAAGTTCATCCGGGCTTTACCCATTTGAGAGATTGAGCGATCCGAGTAAGTCTTTATTGCATTATCTCTCGAGAATCATCCTGTTGCTCTATTTGATTTCACCCGATTAATTAACGCAGTCCGAGTGGGAGGTAAGTCATTCAATGCTTTGCTTTATTGCTTTTTCATCGTCAAATCAATCTGCATGTATGGTAATGAAAGTCATCATCAGAACAGAGCAGTGTTTTTCAAACTGTTTTGTTAATTAAACTGTTTGTTGATTCGCCTGAATTGAGGCACAGCTTTGTTTGCGCGCAACTCCGTGCGAAATTGTGTTGCTGCATAAATAGGAAATTTTTTTTTTTTCAAAAGAGTTGCTGGGAATTCAAGTTTCCGTGCTGAAAATTCCTGCATTGTCAATTGATTGATTCAGAATATTTATTTATCTAAAGCATGTTGTCTCAAAGATTCCAAAAGTCTTTTAGACATCTATTTTGCTGCGACTGAATTTGATGAGATTGTGATCGCGTCATCGGGCTGTTCTTGTGATTTTGCTGCAGTGGTAGTTTGACACGTACGTTCTTTGCTTTAGATCATAGACATTGATTGCCTTGCGCAAATTTCCCTCAAGCGCTGCATCTTCCTGGTACAGCAATCAACACCGCAAGCAATTCTAACAATTTGCGATGGCGGAGAAGTCGCAAAGGCGGGCCGTGCAGCATGAGAAAAGTCCGGCAAGCTTTATGTGGGGTCTGATTAGAATATTGGATTTTCGTTCCTCTAGGAAGCTGCTAACAGATCCAAGGAGGCAAAATCGCCTAGTTGCTGGTGAGCATTTCTTTTATAGCAATCAATATTTCTTTAGTGTGGCACATATGCATAAGATTTTAGCTCTTTGTCTTGAATTTACTTATGATAAAACTAAAGGCTTTTGCTAATATCATTTGCTATGCACTGTTTTTCCTTTATCAATTTTCTTCGGCAAAAATGTTACATGTATACAGAAAGTTATGCCATCGTCTCTTATTAACGAACTCATGCAAACTAGTTTAATAATGGGGCAGAGTGCACATATCCTGAATTGTGCTTTTTTCCTTCTGCAGGTGCTGCAAACCCAAGAAACAAACTTGAATTGTTAAAAAGTTGCGATGAAGATCTTAAAGGCATACTGGTAAGCATTGTCAGAATAGTTTTGAAGATTATATCTGCAATTTTCCCCAAAACTGCTGTAGCCCAGATGGCCTTCTATTGATAATAGGTAAATTATTCATGACCGGCTGATGAACTTTCCAGGATCGTGAAGAAGGAATGGAAATGATTAGTGAAGATGGAAAGACTAGCGTGAAAATGCTCATAGAAAAAGAAATGGTCATCGAGGAAGTGAAGACAGGAGTGAGCAAAACTGGAATTGAGCACAAAAGATCTAGTTTAGTACAGGAGAGTCGAAGGAAAAAGAACCGTAAAAGAAGTAAGAGAAGTTCGAAGAAAAGCTGCGATTTGGACGGGGATAATTTTGGGCCCACGGAAGGCTCAGAACTCGAGTGCTCCTGTGCTCAGAACACATATCAACCGCTAGCAGCCAATCACAATGAAAATGAAATAGTGGAGGATCTCTGCCGGCAAATTAATCGAAAAAGTAGTGGTTGCAAAAAGTGTGATCCCTATGGTCAAGTTAGTGCGCAGCTAAATCCAAAGCATTCAGACATCGAGGAAAAACTGTTTGAACTGATAAACGAGTTTCTCAATAAACAGCTGTCTTCGGGCGAGGAAGATGTCAAAGAGTATGGAAATATTCAGCGCTCCACAGATGTCAAGATGCTCCAATTTCTGACTTCAGCCGAAGTTTTCTCTTTTAGATCTTATACGAGATCCTAACAAAACAGTAATGCAGTATATTCAGAGCTTGCAAGATTCTCATATGGAGTCACTCGAGGAATTAAACTTATCAGGAGAGGAAGATGCATTGAGGCAGTACGAAGACTCTCTTCATCATGAACAACTCAACAAGTTCGGAAGAAGAGCCGAGTCTCAGGAAGAGGAGTCTTTGAATTGGATTGAGAAATCTCCAGTTTCTAACCGGATTGTTATCTTGAAGCCTGGGATGACAGATCCACTGCAGCTCGAGAGGGGGTGCAAACCATGCTCATCACCTCAAATCCTGCACACCACTAAGAGGAAGAGCACAAGGGCAAGTGCCCACTATTTCATTAGTGATATTAAGAGAAAGTTGAAGAATATGGTTGCGAAGGAGCATCCGGGAAGTACTGTAGATGGTCCCAAGAAACAGCACCGAAAGGGGCAGCAAATCTTAGGAAGCACCGGGGAAAATGTAGGAAAATGTTCTGCAAGTAAGCCAGGAGATATTCAAGTGAGCACTAAAAGTGAAGCCGCTGACAATCACGAGCGTAGGTTATCAAACATTTACGTCGAGGCCAAGAAGCATCTCTTCGAGATGCTCAACCGTGGGGATGCAGATGCAGTTTCTTTGAGCAGACAGTATCCAGAAACCCTAGGGAGGATTCTCTCCAATCCCGAGTTAAACTGTTTTCCGACCGTAAGTCCTCGAAGGGATCCAAAGCATGGCATCCTAAACCATTCGCACGGTTCGACCCGGAGAACTATAGAGTCATGCATTCCCAAGAGTTTCACTAGAAGTGTTCAAACTCTGGAGACTGACCTAAATATCTCAGAGATGGTTCTTTCAAGTGATAAAGTAGAAACCGCTGATGCCGCTACTAGAGAGGAGATGATTTCCGAAGGTACAAACCCTTTTAAAACAAACTGTGCCCAGGAAAACTTGTATTTATTTTTGGGGTAAGTTTTCCAGAATTATGTACTCTGAGCAAATAATGCAGAAATCTGTGGAGCTACTAGACTGGCAATCCAGGGAGACCGCCACATCTTTGGTCCTCCTTCAGAACCAGTCAAATCACTCGGCATATCAGTTGAGTCTATACCCGAAGATGAATGTTCCAAACCCATGAAAAAGGTGAATTAATGCTGCTTGCTTGTGTCACACGCCGGATATACTACCTTCGTTGCACTTCAATTTTATTTGCTAATCAAAATAGTCAAAAAGACTGAACATTGCCACCTCGGGAAGAATATGCCCCATTATTGCACCATGTCTGCAGCGTTGATTTTCACACTAAAGTTCCTATTAATTGATCGAGGATCAAGCACGGGGAGATCACATTCTGCCATAGCAACTGAATTTTGGATAGCTATCACTCTATTCTTTTCACCACTCATTGGGGAATCTTCTCTTTCTTGGGGAGAAACAAAAGGAACAAATATCCATCTAAACCAAAATTTGAATCACATCACGAACTCAATTGATAATGCTTTTGTGTGCATGTGCATGCGTGTGTGAACACCTTGGATTGATTATGCCTCGTCATTCTCAGTTGCAATTTTCTCGTTTTCTCCAGAAATCTTATGGCATGGAGCAGCAGCCACTTTCTTTGTTTTCGTCTCCTCCGAGTGCTTTAACTATAGAAAAAGTTGAAGATCTAGAACTTGTCATTGATAGATCGGACCGACCTAGTCCCGTATCTGTTCTGGAGCCACTGTTCACAGAGGATGACATTAGTCCTTCAAGTCCTGCTCCTGGTAAGCCAGCAAATTATTGAGGTTATGGTTTCTGATGTGATTGGTATATTACCAGCGAAACTTCTTCCTAATTTGAAACTTCTAATGCTTCTCAGTTGAGCTACATTCTCTACAAGTTGAATTTGAAGATGACTTTTCAACCACAGATGAGGCGATCGATTTAAGAAACTTTGAGGTGGAAAAGGAATTAGTTCTCGAATACGTAAAGAAAGTACTGGAAGCCTCTAACCTGAACTGTGATGATCTCTACTTGAAGTCGCAATCTTCAGGCCAGTTAATTGAACTGTCAGTCTTGGATAAGGTTGATTTCTTTGGTGGCCACCTACATTATGATCAGAAGCTTCTCTTCGATTGCATCAATGAGGTTCTCTTGGACGTTTTTGAGTACTACAACATCTGCTACCCCTGCTTGTCTTTTGTGAAGCGGAGAATTAGGTCGATCCCAAACATGAAATATGCCGTCCTCGAAGTATGCGGAGGAGTTCATTGGCATCTCCTCCCTCTTCCTCTGCCACGATCTTTGGAACAGATCATCCGGAAGGACATGAGTAGAACGGGAGCTTGGATGGACCTGCGCTTTCGATGTGGAAAATATTGGCATTGAAATGAGTGAAGCTATTATTGCAGAATTGATGGACGAGATCATGTTGAGCCGTGTGAATGAGAGAGTTCAGAGAGCAAATGCCCTCCAATCGGTTTTGCTGGGTCATATGAAAATGGAAGCATAAGCATGATCACTTGCTCATAACAAATATGATCAGATGGTGTTCTTATGTTGTGTCCCTTCACAGAAAGAAGCCTGACCAGTTGCGATGCTAATGCGACATTTGGTCAAGCTCCTACCTTACCGATCCCTGCACATGAGGCATTTACGGTGTTATTTGAGGCTAAGAGGGTATTTGTCTGTTGCAGCTTGTCCATATGACTCTTATGTTTTTCGCTGTTAGTTTACCCGCTTTTTCTGTTGTACTATGGTCAATCTGGAGTCGCGCAGATTTAGACCCTGTCGGTGTAAATATCAAAGGAAACAGCAGGAGTTGCCGATAACAAATGCTAGTTGCAAGTTGTTATCTTTATGCTCTCTTTAGTGTACGACTCTTCTTCACTAATACTTTGCAAGGGCCCCAAGGAGGGGATTTTCTGGCTGGGACCTCGTGTCCACTGGATTGAGTCCATCTTATGCCGAGTAAATTTGCTTACATAAACTCGACCTCAGTGTTTACCCCAATGTCGGGACATAATGGGAAGTTTGAAAAGTAAGTTGAGGAAGAGTAAGGATTGAAATTCAAGGCAATCATGAGACACAGAGAGATGGCCACCTAGTCTGTCGTCTATGAAAGCAATCCGATAGTGTACGTCATTGTCGCACAGGAGCCACTGTCTTTTCCTTTTTGTTTCCTCTTTTTCTGCTGCACCATCTTTTATCTCACGGAGGTTGACAAGCAACAGAGCGAAAAGACCATTTTCGTTTCGGACTTTCAGCAAGCGAATGGTCAATTTGCCTCGGCTCTTCTCCACTGACGATCGATAGAGCCCTTGTTTCTCCGGTTAACAACAGAGCAACATGCATAACATGACGTACAAAAATAAGAAAAACCAAGATTGCAACCGGGACTGGCCGCAGCATCCAGCCAAACTTGGCTAACCCTTCGGAAACTCATCGAATAAGCGGACCTGCCTTGCGGTGGTCTGCGGGAACTAAAGTTATCCCGCATCACATTTTGATCCCTGCAAACTAAAACGTGGTCGATGGATCGTCGATGAACGCCCTCATCGGCAAGTTGACATAGCTGTTGCAAACCATCGTGTAATTGGCCAAGTATACAATGTTTATCCTTTTGACGACCAAAAGAGAGTCAAATCCTCCAAGGGTTGACTTGGTAAAGTAAGTAATTACTCTGTTCTTTGCAGAGCACGTTCTGCTTTAAGGCTGTCTCTAGAGGAAGCTATGAAGTACCTTGAAGTGTATTTCGACTATGGAAATGTTGCTATTAAACAGGAATTTAATATAGCGGCCAAGCTGCCTTTGAGTCCGCGATCACGGCGATGGCGGATGTTGCCCTTGCTACCGGCAAAATCGCAGCGGTCGTGGCAATCGGATCATAAACCGAGTTCCATAATGCTACATGCGACAAAAATGTCAAAATTCTTGGATAAGTTTATATAACTCAATATTTTTCCGCGTCCTCAAATGCTCGAAATGCTTTCTAGCATATACGATCGAGAGAAAATAAATTACATACGGCTCGTGAAAGTCAATCGATGATCCGAGCGCGTGTTTTTCGAGCTCCACGAAAATTCACTCGTGCCCCCCCCCGCCCCCCGGACGACGACTCGCTACTCGGAGGCCGCCGTGTCCGCACCCGCGACTACCGCCGCGTGATCGCGACGGCAACTTATAAAAAGAGACACCTTGCGGAGGAAGAAAAGCAAAAGATGCACCATCGGCCTATCGCATTCTTGCTCTGTTTTGCTCGTCCTCATCAGCCGTCGCCCTTCATTGAAACTTTCCTCCCCTTTTTCATTACACGTTACGTGCCCCCCCTTTTCTGTCTTGTTACTATCGACGGTTGGCGACAGGCTCTCTCTTCGGGGGGCAAATCGCAAGTTGCTGAGCACACCGCACTCGCAGAGAGAGAGAGGGGGTAACTGTTCGCTGTCTAGCTGGGGGGGGCGGCATCCGGGGATTTACCGTTTCGCCCCCTCGCCCACGTCAGGGCGCCGAATCCGAGCTGGCGAACTTACCCGTTCCGCCGGAGATACAGATCAGGAAATTCACGTCGGATACACGCGCCCGTAAATAAATGAATAAATAAATAAAAAAAAAAGGTATCGTCATTTTTAATCATTATTTATTTATTTATTTTTCTCGCTAGATCGCCCTCCTCCTAGCGAAGGAATGCAGCAACAGGGGAGGCACCGTCGTCGTCATCAGCGGAGGGGCACAAAAGAAAAGAAAATTGCGAAAAAAAAAAGCCCCACAACAACACGCGAGAGAGAGAGAGGGAAAAAAAATAATAATAATAAAAAAAGGGAGAGAGAGAGAGAGAGGGGAAAGCTTGCGACTTTCAAACCCCGAGACTCTTCTTCTCCTTCCTCCCTTCCTTCCTCGCTCCCTCCCCCCCCCACCTCCCTTCTTCCCACCCTTTCTCTCTCTAAGATTGCTGCTGCTCCTCTGCTCCTCGCTCTTCGAATCTCCCCGCCGCCGGCGAAGGTACGGCTCCTCCCCGCTCCGATTCCCTTCCCCCCCTCCCGGCCGCCGGCCCGGTTCCTCGGTCCGGCGAGTCCGGTCGCTCGCGGTTTTGTTCTTCTGGTTTTTTTTTTCCTCCCTTTTAACGGAATTGCCATCGGAACCCTAGCTCCCGCTCGCTGCTCCGGAATCCGATCCGCCGCGCCGCGGTCGAGCCCTCGAATCGGGTTTTGGCCCAAACCCTAGCTCGCCTGTAGCTGCGGGTGGGGAGGAGGAGGAGGAGGAGTCAGATTTGACTTCTCCGGCGCCGAGGATGGGCGCGCGCGCGGAAGCTGCGGGGTCCTGAAGTTAGCTCCCGCGCGTAGCTTGATTCAGTGTGATTTCGCGGTTTTGGAGTGCGGTGCTGACTGAGCCTAGTGTTGGGGCGTTTCGTTTGCTCGTTTCGGGGTATTTTTTTTTGAGTTGTGTTTCGGGTTGTTTTTAGCTGGTACCGAGCTCTTGTGTGGAGGGTGAGGCTTGCTAGCTGAGCGGGGTGGTGCGGATCATGGTGACGCCTTTGGTCACGGGCGTTGTGGTGCTTCTGAGGGACGGGATTTCGGTGGAGCACATTGGGTGCAAATGTGAATGTGGAATGTCTTGGGATACGGTTATCGCGACTGCGCTCTCTCCTAGTGGGACTTGTTGCTCTTCTGTGGTTTGGATATCACTAGAGCGGTTACTGAGAAGTTCTAGTTATAATGATTGGGTCCTTCTAGGGAGCTGCTTATGATCAATTCGTGTTGTTTCCATATGTGGCATCGAGGAGCCTGCTCAAGCATAAGTAGTGTAAGCATGAATGTCTCGGGATATGGCTGCGGAATTGACAAGCGTATTGCTTACGATAGCTCATGCATTGGGTTTTGTCGAATGTTATGGTCATGGTTTTATTCAAGAGTAGAAAAAGCAATAGTGTTTGGTCAGCTGATCAGTACATTTCCTGTACTATGTCAGTCGCGGCATTGTTGAACACTTAGAGAAGTAGTCTCTGCTGTGATCCATAGAGGGTAAACTACAGTAGAATTGAGGTGCGTCAATTGCATTTTGAGGGAAGGTGAAGGAAAAGGACGGAAGTCAAGGGAAATGGCATAGAGGAAATTATGGTCAAAATTGCAAAGTCCTGCTGTTATATAGGTGGCTTTTGTGCCATGACATGGGTGATTTTGTGCTGATAACTCATAACCCCCTCCATATTTCTTTGCATGTGATTTGATACTACCATCATTAGAGCTTTGTAAACTTATTTTCTTGTATTATTTTTCATCTAGTGTGATTTTTGACATTCCTTTTCTTTTGTGCCGTGATTCTTGACATCCTTACTATCTATTGTTTATGGGACTTCGAATCGGGTGATTATTTGTAGAGTCGTGTAATATGGTTTTTCTGTCGCAGATATCAGATATGCTGCACTATGACCTACTTTGATCTTAATAGAACTGATCAGCCGAGAGCTATTGTAAGCTATGGTTTTGTTTCTGCCCGCCATTGTGACTTTTAGATCTTTGCGCATCCTCCTCTGTCCAATATCATGAAGTTCTGATCAAGGGGAAAAAAGTTTCGAGAGCATAGTTCTTTGAGGGCATGATTAAACATAAAAATGCGTAGGATACTTAAGTTCCTCCGATTGACAGGAAGTCCTTTGACATCATCGCTAGAACAGACAACACTGAAGACTCGGGCATGTTCGTGATATTTGCATCTGTTTTTCCAAATTATGTACGAGTGCCCCTTGGTTTATTTTTAATGACATTCTTTCTACAACTTAGTTTGCTAACTCGGGCGGGATGTCTTTAATTGCAGTTCAAGGCTTGCTGTGATCTATGCTAGGGGCAGTATGCTGATGGTAGTTGGGAGAGATGCAAAGGTATCATGTTGCCAACTGCGGTAGTGCAGTAAATAACAGTAACATTGGCGGGCCTTCATCTAGAGATACTGCTCGTGCTGAATCGCCTGCTCTAGCTTCTAACTTTCCTTCAAGGTAAATGCTATTATTACGCACTAGGCTGGTATGATTACCCGGAGCAATGCCTTTATTATGTTGGTACATACAATTTCACATAACACTTTTCCCTTCGGTATTTTGTACAGTAATATGGTGAGAAGCATTTGCCAATTATTTCCTCTTGTTTTTACAATTTCCTTGACCTGAGCATGTGACAAGAGAAGAAATAATGTGGATTGTTCTCCAGTATTTAGCTTTCTGAGAACCCATCAAAGCCCGGTGGTAAGAGAGGCTAGGGTGGGATAAGCTCCACGGGTTCAACAACCAGGCTGTTCTTTCAAAAAAGAAGAGGCTTTTTGAGGAGCAAATGCATATTACGGTTGTTGGAGTTTCTTTGATCTCCACACCTTCCTGTTAATGACATCCCATTTTCCTTTTGCTTCCACAAGACCTTGACATTGTTGAGACTAGGTTTTTGTTTTGAAGAATCGCTTGATTTGTTAACTTTTCACTGTCATTTCTAATCTACCGAGGGCTTTTTTTTCCTCTTTCTTTGGAACTTTAAAAACGATCTCCGTTATGCAGGCGGCAATATCAACTCTCACCTTACAAATTGAAGTGTGAAAAAGAACTTCTGAACTCCAGGTAATTGTTGCAATGAAGTAGGATGCTTTCGTTGTTCCTTTGACGATGGTCTGAGCAGGAATTGTTCCTGTCGTTGATTTCGATTAGTGTATCGGCGTGGTTAATAGATTTTGTTTCTCATTTGCAATTTACAGCAAAATTAGATTTGGTCAGGTACTCGGGATGGTGCTGTTTGTTGATCATTTTACAGCTTTTACTACTTCCTTGCACTCTTGTTTTAGCTTATGTTGCTGTGTCTCCTTTTGTTGCGTTACGATGACAGACTCGGGCCTCCCGATTACCATCCTCAGACTACTGATTGCCCTGAGGAGACCCTCACAAAAGATTATGTTCAGTCTGGATATAAGGAAACTGTTGAAGGACTTGAGGTAGCTTTAGCAATCAAAACTTTTACCTTTCATATAAGTCTGGATAAGGCAATTCGTTTGTAGTATTTGTACACACTGTCAATTTCTTCTCTTGTCTTGCGTTTGCCAATTTTCCCTCATTAATTTGCTAAAATTTGGCTGGGCACTTAATCTGCTTGTTATCTCACATGCCTGTATGATGGGCTATCGAGCTCTCTCTGGGGTGTTTCTATTGAAAGGGTACTTAATAGTGATTTATCCTCCTAACTATGGAAGAAAACCCATTTTAATCTTGGATCTGAAACGCTACCTGACAGCGGTTTAGAAGGGCAATATGTGCTTTCTCTATGTTATGGTGTTCTTTTTTCTTAAACACGCATTGAATATTTAACCTCCCAACCAGCTATCACTGAATGTGCTTTTTTTTCTCTAAATTGTTTTATATCCTCCAGATTTAAGTCTCGGTATGCTTTCTTTATCAAACTGTAAGTGAAGATTGTGATGACCTATCATAGTATACAATAGAACTGAAATAGCTTGTTTTATTTCGCGATCCATCGTAGAAGAGCAATAATAGTCATTTTATATTCTTTGGAGTTACTATAATGCGAAGTAGCTTAGTATTGTGATTTTGTGATAGATAAGTTTGTTATGAATTCGATTATGTCAGGAAGCCAGAGAAATTCCACTATCTCAAGTATCGGTGTTTGCAAAGCCTGTTGTTCTGAAGTGCAAGGAGGTTAATCTCTTTATCTTGCTAGGCTGTTATCAGCCTTGGCTAATTTATATTTTCTGCTATGAAAGTTTCCATGTGTGGTGACTGCATCTTTGACTGGAGCTGATCAGTTGGTTGTTTGGTGCAATTCTTTTAGGCAATAAGAAAACGATTAAGGGCTATTAATGAGTCTCGAGCTCAGAAGAGGAAGGTATTTGTTTCCCTGTTTCTTCTTACTCGTACTTGATTTTATCTGGCAAACAGCAACATCTAAGTAGTATTTCATACAGTCTTTTGCATGATAGACAGCTTTAGTTTGAGTCATTGGCTCTTTGAGGAGTCTTTTTGTATTGCAATGCGAGGTGGCACTTAAATTCAGTACTTGAAACCACTTCCTGACAGGCTGGTCAAGTATATGGCGTACCTCTGTCTAATTCCTTATTGAATAAGTCCGCTGCTTTTCCTGAACAAAGGCCATGCAGTGAAGACTTCAGGAAAAGATGGATCGAGGTATGCTTCCTACTGTATTATCTACTGAATACAGGCAAGTGCTGCATATTCAGCTTATGATGTCGAGCCCTACTTCTGTTACCTGTCTTTAACAAGATATAAGCAGAGATTCAAAAGATTTGGCGGGCACTATGTCAAAACTTAAAAGCACTTTTTCTGTGGTGCTTGCAACAATTGAATTTTTTACCTGTCATGGAAGGGATTCAGAAGTTGATCTAGGATATATCAATTGCTTCGTTTATTTTTGACAATGGGAACTCAAATGTGCTGAAACAGCAAATCTCTAACAGAACATTTCTCACAGTTGATAACGAGCATGGAGAAATTGGACAGTAAGATATCTCATTGAGATAATAGCAAATCTATATCTTTATACTTCTTCTGAACCATCGCTAGAGTATTGAATTTTGAGAGTCTGTCACTATTAAACTGTTTGGAGGCATGATGCTGGCCTACAGAAGTTAGTGGCTATCATTGTGGTGTATTTACTTGAAGTTGATTGAATTTGCGTCACTCAGCCGGTCGCTGAGTGATACTGGGAATGTCGATTTATGTGTTCTTGTAATAATGTTCTCTGGAAGATAGAATTTAGTAATTAACAAGATATATAGCTATTAATACAATATTTGATTACTTGAAATGGAAAAGATCTCTTGGCTGCAGTCATCCATCTAGGTTCCTCTTCCTAGTCAACCTGAATCAGAATGTGTATGTATGGTAAAGATATGCTTTATCAGAATAGGAGTGGTCTTACCTGATAAGCCTGAGGGTCGAGAATAAACATTCATCCAGGTTGAGCTTGGATCTAAATGAAAACATCAAGTGAGTTTTAATGGCACGTGAAATGGAAATTACTGAAAAGGGGTAACAAGATTGCTGTCTTTCTATTTGCAAGGAAATTTTGCCTTAATAATGTGGTGCTTAACTCATACCTATGTCTGCAGTTCCTGTTTAATCTAGCTGAATGAGCAGGTCAATGTTTAAAACAGTTGTATTGATGCAGATGAAATAGAAATCATGTATCAGATCTCGTAGATATGTTAACATACAGAGTGGGATGCTTAAGCTGAGTTTGCCTGAAAAACTTCCAGATGAGACTTTACGACAAATCTGACGTTTATCGCTGTCTTTCATTTCAGGCTCTGTCACAACCTCACAAAAGACTGCGTTCTTTGGGTGAGCATGTTCCTCATGGTTATAGGAAGAAGTCTCTTTTTGAAGTTCTCATCAAGAATAATGTGCCTATTCTGAGAGCTACTTGGTTCATCAAAGTAACTTACCTTAATCAGGTACAGGACGCTTGTACTCTACTGCTACTTTTGCTCATCTCAAATGCCTAATGTATGCTTTAATACCATTTATATAATATGCAGGTCCGCCCAGCCTCTGCAGGCATTTCTTCTGGAGCTACCGACAGAAGTCATTTATCACGTGCAGAGCTGTGGACGAAGGATGTTATTGATTACTTGCAGAACCTCTTGGATGAATTTCGCAGAAACAATTATAATTCGAATTCTCACCTTAGAGAACGATCTCCACAGATGCTTTATACTGGGCCAACACAACAAAAAGGTGAAGCAGCATCCTCCGCTCTCGATGGAGACGAGCCCTCCCTACATTTTAGGTGGTGGTATATGGTGCGACTTTTGCAGTGGCACCACACAGAAGGGCTGGTTCTTCCTTCTCCTATCATTGATTGGGTTCTTAGTCAACTACAGGTCTGCTCTTTTCTCTTTCTTTCTTTTTCTGTCACCTATGGACCGATTTGGTTGTTCAAGCTAATGGTTTTATTTTTTTTTGCCTTTTCAGGATAAAGAGTTGTTCGAGACTTTACAATTGCTCCTGCCTATCATATATGCTGTTATTGAGGCTATTGTTCTGTCTCAGTCGTATGTACGAACCCTTGTTGGAGTGGCTGTTCGTTTTATCTGTGAACCTTCTCCAGGAGGATCTGATTTAGTTGATAACTCACGGCGGGAGTACACCTGCTCTGCAGTAGTTGAGATGCTTCGGTATCTGATACTTGCTGTTCCTGACACGTTTGTTGCTTTGGATTGCTTTCCATTACCTCCTAATGTTGTTTCTCACACGGTGAATGATGGGGGTTATTTATCCAAGGCATCTGAAGATATAGCAAAGATGGAAATGGGTTCTGCAGAAGTAGCTTTTTTGTTCAGAAGAAAAGGCTTTGATGCCTTTTACCAGGCTGTGTCATTTGGGCACGTTGTTTCATCTATACAAAGTCATGCAGACAAACTGGCAAAGGTTGTTTGTTCTGGTAACCCTTCTTGTGGTTATGCTAGAGCTGTTCAAGCCTTGGATAAAGCTCTTGTGCACGGTGACCTGAAGGGGACTTACAAGTTCCTTTTTGAAGATGTTTGTGAAGAAGCTGTTGATGGAGGCTGGATTGCAGAAGTCAGTCCATGCTTAAGGTCATCTTTGAAGTGGATTGGGAGCCTGAAGTTGTCATTCATTTACTCGGTATTCTTTCTATGCGAGTGGGCTACATGCGATTTTAGGAATTCCCGTACTGCTCCTCTGGCTGATGTGAAGTTCTCTGGTAGAAAAGACTTTTCTCAAGTGTATGTTGCAGTTTTGTTTTTGAAGCTGAAAAAAAGAGATCTAGAGAACCAATCGCGACGGAGGAATGACAATGTTGGTGGTGTCACTAGTCATAAAGGTCTAGGCCAGGAGAATAACGTTGGGAGGACTTCCATGGTAAATGTATTTGAAAATGGAAATAATTCAGAAAATGTGGATAAGAAAAATATAAGGTTGTCTGGTGGTTTTAACAGTCCAGGGCCTTTACATGATATATTGGTGTGCTGGATCGATCAACATGAAGTGCCTAAAGGAGAAGGTTTTGAGCGTCTTCAACTGCTGATAGTGGAACTCACACGTTGTGGCATCTTCAACCCACCCGCATATGTAAGGCAGCTACTTATCAGTGGAATTATGGGTTCGAGTGGACATCTTGCTGACAGGGATAGACAAATGCGACATTATCGTATCTTGAAGCAGCTTCCAGGAATCTTGATTCATGATGCTCTGGAAGAGGCAAGTATGGCTGATGGGAGACAGTTTCTGGAGACTATACATGTTTATTTAAGTGAACGCCGCCTAGTGCTTCAAGAGCTTTATGGTGAACGCAGAAATTTAGATGACGCGTATACTTCAACTCACAAGAAGAAGCACTATTTTAGGAGCGGTCCGTCCCCTACATCAGTTGACCAGTGGAAATCTGTAGAGTCACCATCCAGTTCTTTTTCTCCCAAGAAAGCTGACATTGAAGAAGTGACTACTTTAATTTCAAATCTCATGCAGTTCCCGAACAAAATCTCTGTCCCATTATGCATGGGGACTGATGAGTCTGAGGGGAGCATTAAGAGAACTGCTGGGTCAATATGCAATAAGTTGGATTTCACAGACAGCAGTCCTGGATGTGAAGAATGCAGAAGAGTTAAAAAGCAGAAATTAACTGAGGAGAGGAGCGCATACATACAGGTTCACTCTCCAATACCTTCAGACGATGAGGATTTATGGTGGATGAAGAAGGGGCCAAAATCTTCTGAGTCATTGAAAGTTGATCCTCCACTAAAATCAACCAAGCAAGCATCTAGAGGTAGACAGAAAGTTGTGCGTAAAACGCAAAGTCTTGCTCAGTTGGCAGCTGCTAGAATTGAGGGCAGCCAAGGAGCTTCTACTAGTCATGTATGTGATAGTAGAACAAGCTGCTCTCATCATGGAACTGGTGTGGATGGAGAAATTCCCAAATCAGTGGATGGGATCAGAGTTACTCACTCGTGTGATGTTATTACTGTTGGAAAAGCTTTAAAGCAGCTGCGCATTGCAAAGAGGAGGGTTGTTACAGTTTGGTTGTTAGAGGTAGTTAAGCAGCTGGTTGAAGAAGCTGAAAAAACTTCAGCTCAGGTTGGGCAGTTTAATAGGACTTTTACCTCTCTTAATGATCGTAGCCCCTTGAGATGGAAGCTGACTGAGGATGAGTTATCAAATATACTGTATTTATTAGATGTATCTGATGATTTAGTATCAGCAGTCAAATTTGTCCTTTGGTTATTGCCAAAGGCTATTCGTACATCCAGTTCGGCTATTCATAGTGGAAGAAATGTGCTGATGCTGCAAAGGCAGGCGGAAAGCCATGTTTGTGAAATAAGGGAGACATTTCTTTTATCATCCCTTAGAAGGTGCAGTATTGATAGCTAAACTCGTTGCTCTTTTGTCTAAATATATGTTTGCTTGATTGATTACATGTAGGTTGAGAATTCTTTTCATTTTGATCTTCGAAAATTTGTGTGGAATTTATCTTTTCATCATGATGATCATCATGCCATACCGCATTCTTTTTCCCGCTCAAAGTGAGGGATAACAGTTAATATTGCTGTTGTATCTTCAGATGCAGACTGTGTTAACAAATGAATCTTTCCTCTTGATGTGGATTCATGTGTGTTTCTTTTTGGTTTCATGGTTACCCATCATGTCGATTAACTTTTTCGTCAAGCTAAGATTCTGAAACTAGCAGAGTTTTTACTCACCTAATCAGATTTAGTGCAAAAACAGAGGGATACTTTCTCTCCAATTATAGAGAAGAGAATGAAAGATTTATGCCTTTCACAACAAGCATGTTTTCACTGGTTATATTTCCAATTAACCTCTCTCATGATAAGCTGCACAATTATAAGTGTTTTACTGGGATATTCTTCATAAATGAATGCGCACATATCTTTCTTCTCATGCTTTTCCATTTCCTCTTTCTCTGCCTGTAGGAAGCAGAACGATTAGTTCTGACAATTTTTGCTTGTGAACTGGTCAGGTATGAAAGCACACTTATTGCTGCAGATCTTATTCCGCAAGCCTTATCTGCTTCAATGGATCTGGTTGCCACAGTTGTTACCTCTAACGGAAGGGTGTCAGGTACATCAGCGTTGGCTTATGCTCGATATTTATTGAAGAAGTATGGGAACGTGACCAGTGTTTTGGAGTGGCGCAAGACATCTAAGGCAAATCGTGACAAAAGACTCCTTGCAGAACTTGAATCTGGACGACCATCAGATGGTGAGTTTGGATTTCCTCTAGGGGTCCCAACAGGAGTTGATGATCTTGACGATTTTTTCCGTCAGAAAATGAGTACCGGTAGGCTGTCCAGAGTCGGTATGAGTATGAGAGAGATTGTGCAGAGACGTGTTGAAGAGGCTTTTCACTTTTTCTCTGGGAAGGAGAAAAAGGTATTTGCTGCTGGTGTGCCTAAAAGCCCTTTGTTGGAAAAAGGGGATGACGGATTTCAGATATCTGAACAGATTGTTGTGGCGCTCATGGAATGCATGAGGCAAACTGGAGGTGCTGCGCAGGAGGGTGACCCATCTTTGGTGTCGTCTGCTATTTCTGCTATTGTTGGCAGTATTGGGCCAACTCTAGCCAAAATACCTGATTTTACCGCAGGTGGTAGCTATACAAACTCTCCGTCTTCCACAAGCTCACTCAATGTTGCGAGGCAAATTTTGCGCATCAATATAACATGCCTATGTCTCCTTAGGGAAGCTCTTGGTGAGCGTCAGAGCAGAGTGTTTGAGATAGCTCTTGCAACAGAAGCATCTTCTGCTCTTGCTGGAGCTTTCAATCCTGGGAAGTCATCTCGAAACCAATATCAGTTGTCTCCTGAAGCTCATGATTCCAATTCAAGCACTTCTAGTGTAGTTGGTAGAGCCACAAAAGTCATTGCTGCTGTATCAGCTCTTATCATTGGAGCTGTCATTCAAGGGATTACTAGCCTGGAGAGGATGGTCTCCGTCTTCAGACTGAAGGAGGGCATTGATGTGGTTCAATTTATGAGGAGCATAAGATCAAATTTGAATGGTAGTATCCGATCTCCTGGGACTTTCAAAGTAGAGAGTCCAATTGAAGTTCATGTTCATTGGTTTCGACTGTTGGTTGGGAACTGCAGAACAGTTTCTGATGGATTAATTGTTGAACTTTTAGGGGAGCCCTCTATTGTTGCTCTTTCGAGAATGCAACAGACACTCCCTGTCGGCCTGGTCTTTCCACCTGCCTACTCAATAATGGCATTCCTTATGTGGAGGCCTTTCATTCTGAATTCGAATCTTGCTGTGCGTGAAGACATACATCAATTGTATCAATCCCTGTCAGTGGCTATGAGTGATGCACTAAAACACCTTCCTTTCAGGGATGTTTGTTTGAGAGATTCTGTGGGTCTGTATGATCTAGTATCTGCAGATACAAGTGATTCTGAATTTGCATCCATGCTGGAGTTGAATGGAACTGAATTGCATTTGAAATCAATTGCGGTTGTCCCTCTTCGTGCTAGGCTCTTTCTTGATGCGATTATTAGTTGTCGAATACCTGCTCTTGTTACCCAGGATGATAGGAGTCGGATAACTGGACATGGGGATCTCAAAGATCGGTTTGCTGAAAGCAAAACCAAACTTTTGGATAGGATTGTTCATGTCGTGAATACCCTGCAACCTGCCAAATTTCATTGGCAATGGCTGGAGCTGAGGCTTCTTTTGAATGAACAGATTTTAATAGATAAACTGGAGGTCCATGATGTGACTTTAGCGGATGCTATACGCTCTCTGGCTCCTAGCTCTGAAAGAGGTTGTGTCTCTGAGAACGAGAATAATTTCATCGAGATCATTCTTACAAGGTTACTTGTGAGACCAGATGCTGCTCCCCTTTTCTCTGAGGTGGTTCATCTTTTTGGGAGATCATTGCAGGACTCCATGCTGTTGCTCACAAAGTGGTTTCTTGAGGGCCATGATGTTCTTTCGGGACGGAAGACAATTAGGCAACGTCTTATGAACATTGCTGATAGTAGAGGTTTTTCAACCAAGCCCCAGATTTGGAAGCATTGGGGTTGGTCAACCTCAGGTGTTGTTACCATAGCCAACAATTTAGATAAGAAGAAGCATGAAGTTGCCTCTATTGAGGAAGGAGAAGTCGTTGAAGAGTGTGTGGATCCAAAGAAGTTCAGTAAAGGGTCGTTACAAGTGCAGCTTGATGCTGAAGGTTATAGTGCTAGGAGCATGCAGCAGTTTGCGACTGAAAAGGCCCTTATAGAACTCGTTCTCCCTTGTATTGAACAAAGTTCTGATGAATCACGCAATGCTTTTGCTAGCGATTTAATCAAGCAGTTGAATGCTATTGAACAACATATAAGTTTAATTGCTCGTGTGACAAGTAAAAACACTGGAACAGCTACTCCTGGAACAGAAGGTCCTGCTGGCAAGAGCACTAACCGGAAAGGTATGAGAGGTGGTAGTCCTGGTTTAGCCAGAAGACAAGCAGCGGCAGCTGCAGCAGCAGTGGATTCTGCCCCTCCTCCTCCTGCTGCTTTGCGAGCATCCATTTCGTTGCGGTTGCATTTCCTTCTGAAATTGCTTCCCATTATTTGTGCAGACAGGTAATTTACCTTGACATTGCAATGCTCTGAAACTTTTCTTTTTCAAGATTACCATGCATGTCTATTGCCTTGTATAGATGGGTTGATGGTGCTATTGAGTTGTCTTCAATACTTCTCTTCTCATAAATTTATGTCAGCTTCATTTTCAGATTCCAAATTCCTAAATCTACTTTCTACACTCAGAATGTTTCATTTTCTGGCATCATTTGGCCATGTTCTCTGTAGTAAGACTATTTAGCCAAAGCTGCATCTTCAGCCATCTGTATTATTTTGTCTGGGAGTAGGATTCACCTTCCATAGTGGCTTCTCGAGCAATGTTGGATGTATACTATGCACTGTCTCATCATTGACAAGTAAACAATGCTGATACTCCCTCCGACTTCCTGTCAAATCAATTGGTTAAGCATGTTCTTAACGTCAGTCATGAAAATTGACATCAATATGCATATATTGCTCAAGCCCAGTGAGGTATCTATTCCAATTATTCAGTAGCTTTCACCTGCCATCCACCATTTAATACTAGAAACTTTTTGCATTTCCGATTTGCTCGAATTACCATAACTATTAAAGAACAATAGGCTAGTGAATGATAGGTGACATTCATGAGCATTTTTATTGAAATGTTGTTACCTATTTCTTTTATGTAGTTGTAGTGAGAGCGTTTTTTTATTTTTTATTTTTTCTTGATGATGGTAAACAACAGTTACTCCAATTGCATACAGGGAGCCATTAGGACGGAACATGAGGCACATGCTTGCCTCTGTAATACTTCGCCTCCTTGGGAATCAACTTGTTTATGATTATGCAGACTTGGCTATCCATCCTCTGCAGACTTCTTCATGCAAAAGAGAGGGAGAGTTGCCAGTGCAAGCTCCTTGTCATATTGCTCCTTCAAACTTTTTGGGTGAAACGCTTTTTGATAGATTACTGCTAGTCTTACATGGGTTGTTGAGCAGCTCTCAGCCCAGTTGGCTGAAGCCAAAGCTCACCTCAAAGTCAGCTCCTGAATATATCAAGGACTTCACTGGAATAGATGAGGAAGCTGCTGAAAATTTGCTGGTAGGTTCATTGCTCCTTGGAGTGCGTATACTGCTTAATGAGCCCTTAAAATCCTTGCTACATGTAGTATAATGACTTCTTTAAAGCCAATTGTTCTGGGATGTATCTCACTTATCGAAACTAATGCAGAATGAATTGGAGAATATGCAACTTCCTGACAAAATTCGCTGGCGAATCCAAGCTGCAATGCCTTTCCTCCTTCCTTCTGTCCGGTGCTCTGTCTCATGCCAACCCCCTTCTGTACCAGCTGCTGCTCTTGCTACAGTGCAATCGACCATATCAATTCCAGGAGCATCATCAGGAAATTCGAACCCATCGCAGAGGAATCCGGTTTCTTCTGCTAGATCTTCGACTACCACAAGTGGGAAGTCCAGGCTGGTGGCTTTGCAGCAGGACCACAACGTAGAAGTTGACGCGTGGACACTCCTTGAAGATGGTGTAGGCGGGGGCCCATCTTCAAGCGGCACTGCTGGTATAGGCGGCGCTGACAATGCTAATCTTCGAGCTGCCAGCTGGCTGAAGGGGGCCATGAGGGTGAGGAGAGCAGATCTCATGTATGTTGGTGCTGTGGACGATGACAGCTGATTAAGCTCAAGGAAAAATTTTCTTGGGATGGATCTAGTCAGGGCAAAGCCCATCAGAAGGTAGTCTTGCAAATGCATGGCTTCTCGCTCAATCTAAGTCGAGATTACCTTGGAAAACCAGCACCTCGGCCGTCGCGCGGAGGCTGTTGAGAGGTAAATGATTTTTTGGCGCATGCTTTACTGGTAAAAGATGGAAGAAGTGAGGAAATTCTGCACATGCAGCCCCCATCATATCGGGTCTTGAGACTGATTTTGTTCTACTAACCCTTTGATTACTTCCCGTCTGGATGGAGCACTTTGCAGGTGCAGTTCAGAGGCTTGTTGTATATATAGAGATTAATTGTTTCACTTATTTTTAGCTGAGCCGAGTAAATCAAAACAGTGTTTTGAGCTGCTTCATGCTCTTAGATCCCTTTGTTGTATCTCCTCCTTCGCTTTGTCTCCTTAATATTTTGTCACCAGGTCCTTGTTACTTCAGCTGTTCTAGATCAAAGCTGTCCATAGGGAGATTTCGAAGCTGTAAAACTGGGAAATGCAGGATATTTATGTGGTAAATGATGGTGGTAGTAACTGAAATAATCTGTCTCGCCTCATGGTTTTTCGTCATTTGCAAGAATGTTGGTCACATCTTTCCTCTTCATGTTAGATTCATTTCAATAGCATCTGGTTAACCAAATAAATAAAGTTCACGATCTTCGTTACGTTGTTTTTCTTCTCGTGTTATGTGTAATCAGTGTTATGAAATATTTCTTTTTAAAGGGTAGATTTGGATTGATTCTTACCTTTTATTTTTGCTTAAACCAAAACAAACGAGCCGAAAGTACGTTTAACAAGTGTACCGATGGTAGGAATTTGTCGGTATTGTGACATATCGCACCCTTAATGTGGTTTAACAATTGGTCTGTCTTTTGCGGCAGTATCTGAATGTACTTTCTTTGTCAAAAGGATGATGAGTTTGTAATAAGTAACATCAAGAAGTCGAGAATCGTGTGCCAACACATTTCATAGGACTTGGCCACATGGTAGTTTGCAATAATAAAGATGATTCTTGCTTTCGGTTATTACCCAATTGTATATATGTCGAGTTCTTAGATGGGAACTTCTCACGGCCTCGTGTATTGGGCGTAGCATGTCATAAGAAAGCGTTTCTCTAGTAGATCGATCTAGCAATTCCCATAGGAGGAAAAAGTGTCAAAAAAGTCCTAAATCTTTTGTATTTGTGTCAATTTAGTTCTAAACCTATTTTTGATGCCAATTCAGTCTTAAACCTTTTGTTTTTGTGCCAATTCAGTCCTTTCAGTCAATTTTGGTCGGATTTTGCTGACGTGGACATCGGTCGACAAGTGGCTAGTCATCGGTGCTGACGTGGACAACTTTAATAATATTTTAATATTTTTTGAATTTTTTTAAATTTTTTAAATTTTAAATTTTCTTTTTTTCCCCTCCCCTCCCTCCTTCCTCTTGTCGATCGTCGGACTGGCGTCCACCTCAGCAAAATCTAGCCAAAATTGGTCGGAAGGATTGAATTGACATAAAAATAAAAGGTTTAGGACTGAATTGTCATCAATGCAAAAGGTTTGGAATTGAATTAGTACCCAAAAAAAAATTTAGGACTAAATTGGCGTCAATGCAAAAGGTTTAGAACTAAATTGACACAAAAAAAAAGTTTATGACCAAATTGGTACCAATGAAAAATGTTTACGACTTTTTTGGCACTTTTCCCCCCATAGGATGCGCTGGCTTTATGTTAGCAACTTACAATTGCGGCTATATGATATTATTGACAAACCAACATGGACTAAATTTGTTTTTGTTTATTATGCAATAGTAACTACACCCGAAAATCATTCATATTTGTTTTGATCGTGGATGGTTAACAAATAGGTGATCACCAACTCTACTAATATGTATATATATCTTGAGAATGGAAGCTTTTTTTTTTTTTTTTGCTAGAACTTGAGAATGGAAGCTTGCAAATATAACAACAATAATGATGATGATGATGATGATGATGATGATAACAACTCAGCTTATAGGGAGTTGGTAATTGCAACTGCCTTTTGTGAGACATCTCTGTCTCTCTCTCTCCGCGGCTTGTGAAGGCAAACACCTCAACACTCGGTTTCCCATTCGAGAATTGGAAATGCCAATGTATCTCTGTGCTGTTGTCATGTTCTTATCATTTTGTGTCAATTAAGATAGCTGAATTTTGCCTAGCATGATGAAGTTGTGGTTTTTGAAAATACCAAGTCAAAACGCGTTGAGCCGTGTCAATTTTTAGTTAATCATGTCAGATTCAGATTCCCATCGGTCAAGTTTTCACTTACACCATGTGGAGTTCAGCTCATTTTTGTAATTTCCCTGTAAAGTTCGGTCTCTTTGCGTTCATTAGGACTGTTTTCTTATCCTTCTTAAAATGGTTTCTTGTGCAATGTAGGATGAGAAGAAGCGAAATACTCCCGCTGCTAATAAAGTGGAGACAACATCCAAAGGTTTTTAGCTCTTTATAAACAAATGCGTGGAGGGAAACGACCGAGATTATCAAAATGCAGGCACGAATGTGAAATATTCTTGTCATCCAAGAATGCGAAAAGAAACCCTTTTGGTCCTTTAATGCTGAGGAGTAGTTCTTTGACAGATGTCCGAGGATATAAGAAACCTGTTGATGTTTAAGGTTGATATTCTTCCTCTGCAAGCTTATGTAGTACATTCACATTGCTCACCTGATATGACTAGATGAATGTATGTTACTCTGTGCGGAATTAAGTGTCCGATTTTGTCTTCGCAACATGTATTCCCCTCTCCCTTACAAGAGTGAAAATTTATTAAGATTTCATTCTGCACAACCAGTGAAAAGATGAATTTTCACATTCCGTACACATTTAACTTAATAAAAGTATATGTTAGTCCATGGAAAAGCAAAATTCGCGCATCTAGTACTATATGTGTAATCCGATATTTTCGTAAGTAGTGTATGAAAGAAAAGCCCTATGGCTTTCTCCTTACAAAGTGAAACCATGCAATTACTCATCTCATTCTATGCAACAAAGGTGCTTCCATAAAGATGTTATTTTCCTGAACGGTACCTTATAAGGTGATTGGTGGATATAATGATGCATACAGGAACACCTGCATTGCGATTTCTGTGATTCATCTGAGCTTCTCAAACTGAGCCATATTCTGGGTCATTTACTACAGAAAACATAATGCTTCCGCAGAAATTTGCAGCCGGGTAGCAACTAGCAAGTTCCCATCTATCAACCTTGATGTCAAACTCTTCGCAAACATCTCTACTGTTGATGAGTTCTAACAAGCTATCTGTATGCCACTGACTATATTGTCGATCAGAGCAACAGTGTAGGATGCTCGACAGTCAAGCACCATCTGCATTGAGTACATCCTCAATCCAAGCGACAATGTTGAATGCTAGACCTTCAAGCACTCTTGAGTAGCTCTCTAAAATTGCTTGCCCCACATCCTGCAAGGCATGACTTTCTCACTTTCAGTCCAATCTCTTGCAAGGGACACAACAGAATTTGGATGGAGAGAGAGAGAGAGAGAGAGAGAGAGAGAGAGAGAGAGAGAGAGAGAGAGAGAGAGAGGTCAGCTAGAAATTATTGCAGCAAGTCTAATCTATATTTTCTTTTGATAGATAAATGATTCATAGTCATGATGTCTTATAAGCTAGCGTAAACTATCTCCATGAAGGAGAATGCAGCATAATTTGCCGCTTTTATTCCGTAAGGCATAATAATGCACTTTACCTGGTTATATTGAATCTTCCATGTGTCCAAGCTTGTCTGTGAAAGCCCAGGGTACCTTTGCTTCAGGCAAAAGAGTAAGCTCTCAGCTCTCTCCGCCAAGTTGTGATTCTTGTCGCTCCGCTCAGTGTCAGCCATGAAGTCCTTTACCAAGTTCCACGATGATTTTGAATGGTTTATGCACGATTTACGCCTCCATGTGTACATGGAAGCCTCGACTCTGTTTGCAAGATCAAGCGCTTCGTGTTCAGATGTTATGCTTAGGCGGTCAAAGAGGTAATCGGGGGAGAATTTCTCTGGTGTGCATATATAGCGGTAAATTGTGTCTCCAAGGCTTTCTCTGCCAGTCTGCAAGTGAAAGAAATTGTTTCGGTGCCAATATAGAGTTACACAATCACTTCAGCAGTGAGGACGAAAAATGATGACAATACCAAACTAATCGCGAAAACACGAAGGACTAATTCACTAACTTTTGGAAGACTAGCCATGTAGCCTTCTGGGATATCCATCTCGGCAAGAATATTGCTATTGATTGCTATGGCTGCTTTATGAATCTGATTGGCGCAGTCACGCTTGTGCCTCAGGTTCATTCTCGATTCTTCAGAGAGGCCGTCAGGAGGCACACATGGAACCGGCAACCACCATTTCTCCTCGTTCAGCTGAGCAACTCTCCCAAATGACCCTGAACCGATCGAATTTGATGACATGCTTCCCTTTTCTACGTACCAGAATTCCGTCTCCTGGAAGCTATCCAATATGTCCTGTCAAAAAATTGTTTCTTTCCTGTAATTCAAGTCCGTGGACAAAGTGAACCGAACTGCTCTACTGCTATCACCTAAAGAATCGCATTACCAAAAGCATCGCATTGAGCTTCTGCAATGCGGGGAGATTAACATAAATGTCTGGTCTTGGTGTACTTGTCATCACCTGAAGGGCATTAATCAAATTGTGTTAGAGCAAAAAGATGGACAAATCGTAATCTTTCTGAGAAGGCAGTTTCAAATTGTTATTTCATTCACCTGAACCGATGTCCCGTCTCGTAGTTCCTGTGTGGAAGCGGTGACTTCTACCATATAATCACAAACCGAGAGTAGACAATTCATTTCTCTTTTCCACATTGCCTTGTTCTCTTGATTCAGGGGCTCTAATCTCAATTTCTGCCCAAATACGGTAGCTGCAGAAGGTTGCACAGATGCAAAACGCCAAACCCCTTAGTCTCAGGCAATGCACAACAAATATCCTCTTGACAATTGTAATTTCCTTTTGATACAAAAAAAAGAATTACCGTAAAGGTTCGTGATGGCATTGGAGATTGTAACAGCAGTGCATACGCCTTTCCCTCCCCCAGACATGTCTTCACCGAGCAAAATCTTTGCGAACCGCTCCTTCATCATCTCGAGTTCTTGAAATGGAAAAATGTGCACTCAAGGTCACTAAACTTTGTTTGTCTTCCTAACCCACAAAAGCTCAGTTATTTTGAAAAGATGTACCGTGCCCACCTGGATCTACACACTCTAAGTCGTCATCGTTTTCGTTCATGTCATGCTTGTGTTGCTTCATGCCTACCCTGCCAAGGACGGGATTGTTTTGACGTCCGGATTTCACAACCGGCCAGTGCAAAGGAGAAGGTTCGCTAGAGTAGCTACTATCATCTACAGTCTCCGAAAATGCTGAAGTGTCGGAGTTAGTACGAAAAAATGCTGCGGCTGAATCAGTACTCATAGCCGAATACGCTGGTGTTTCCGTGGACGGTTGATCATTCTGATCCACCAAAGAATCATCAGACTTCGACAAATGCTCCATCTCAGAATCAAGTCCTGAAGCCACCTCAAATTGGCCAATATATTAACCTGCAAGCAATTCAAGTCAACGTGGAGATTCTCAGCACTTCATGGATCATGGCTGCGATATACACAATCTGCAAAAATGGGAATTTAGGCCTGCATCTGAATGAACATTCCGCTGTGGAAAAGGGAAAAGACAAAAGAGTTTACTTTTTTGGGAGTTGCGAAAAGGAAGTCGGTTTATCATGTCGCCTGTTAATAATGGGATGAAATTTGCAGTACCCAAGATAAGAATTGTATGAGCGAAGGTCAAAAGAAAATGTGGGTTCACTCTTATGGAAATGGAAAGAACTTGACGTTCGTAAAGTTACCTTTTTTGGTGGCCATTTTCGAATTCGAAACTGTTGAAATGTATCCTTGAGCTAGCAGAAGACCGTTTGATCCAGCTCCCTAACCAGGCACTTGCTTATTTTCTGTCAAGAAGACGACCTTCCCTTTAAGCATTTATCATATCATCTCGTTGGTTTCAACATGATTTTGATATTGTGCAGTTGAAGGGAAACTATGAGAGAACTGAGCCATATTCAAGGCACACTCCCAAAGACGTGCGTCCCATTTATCCTTCTCAGGCTTGACTTTTGAGATAGTGGGCATTGCATTGCCTGCTCAAAGACTCGCCCTTTTTAAATCTTTTGCGGTTCACTGAAGAATCTGAAATTAAGAACCTAATTTCAAGTCAAATTTCCCTTTTTTGGCTAGAGTTGAAAAGCAGTGATGACTTTATACGAGTCTCCTAATTCAGACATGGACTTCTTGTCTTGATCCGACATGAATAAGTTGTCCACAGAGGTAAAGGGGACAAAAGTGAAGTCGGTCATCCAAACTTCCCTCCCTAGCCTGCAAAAACCGGATGATGGCATGTGAGAACTGTGAGGTAGAGAGGGCTCCGGTGATCAGGGCTCATAAAAGAATATTATGACGAAATTACGCATCGAATAAGGGTGTAGCGCAGGATGATATGAAACAATGCCAAAGAGTGCACATCTGTGTTGTGCATGAGAAAGCTTTTTAGTGATTCATAAATAGGCGACTCGTCTTAAGGCCATTCTTGAAAATTATACTTGGTGAATTGGCAAGCTGAGCTCAATAAAGGGCCTAACAGCCATTGCTCGCCTGTACGGCAAGGGTTTAGACCGAGTTAAATTGCGCCCAAGAAGGGAATTGCCTACTTAGGTCCCGAAAGGAATCGCTCGCCCGGACTAGTTTATTTTGTTCTTCGGGCGGCCCGACGAAGCCTGGATAAGCCCTCTGTGCCATTCACCTCATTGCATCAAGTACTCTTTTGAGAATTCGATCAACGTTAAATCGAAAGAATCCGATAAGTGAAAAATGAATTTTTGAACGCGGCTCGATAAATATTCCTCCAAAAAGAACATGAGTATACCCATAACGTTGGAAAAAAAAAAAAAACAAACGCAATTCGTTAGTAACTTTGAAAGAGAAAAAACATCATCACTCATTAAAAACGTAATCTTGAAAGGAAAAAGGGACGACCTTTATTTAGATTGTACGCATGGAGCTAGCCTTGGATCCAGCAAACCATTTTCTCCCGCTCCTCACTCACCCCCACCCTCGTCTTGGTTCCTACGCTCTCTCCCTCCGTCGTCTTCTTCTTCTTCTTCTTCCCGAGAAAGTCTGCCATCATTCAACGATGCAGAAGCTGATAAAGCTCGGTCGAGAAGCTCATCTTCTCTCGCAGCTTCTGCTATCTCCCTAGCTTCGCCCCCGCTCCTCATCAAAACCACAACCACCACCGCCCCACTTGGCTGCTTCCTCGGGAGCCAAGAAACCATGGCGGTGTCTTCCGTTCGGCTCGGGAAGATGGGCACGCCGTGCTCGGACGCTCCGGCGTGGAGGGTTCCGCTTCCTTCGCGGGTCGGTGCCGCGGGCCGGCGCCGGAGCTCGGTCCGGTGCTCTCCCTGTCGCTGGGGGGACGCGCGTTTGGTCGCGGCCGCGCGGTCGAGGACGCGAGCCGTGGTCGCCGAGAGCGAAGGCGGCCGGGTTGCCGGCGATTCTGCGGGCGCTCCCGAGGACAAGCAGGTAAATGCCGTTGGTTCGCAGAAACTTGTTCTGTGCTAGTATGGTGAGGATTTTTCTCGTCTGGAATTTTTCTGCTAATTTGTTGCTAAAAAAGGTGCTACTTCCGTGATCATGGCTACGTTGAGGACAATGTGTGGTTTAGCATTCGTGTTTTGTGGCCTGTCGGTGTTGCGATGCCACTATCTTACTACTCAGTCCCTGCAATTTGAATAAGAAATGGTTTAATTTGAGGGAAGGAGGATATTTGGTGGTGGTATATTTTGAGTTTGGGTGTTGAGGAAAGTGGGAAGTTCAAGCGGTGGTGAAGGACGATCCAATTGTCGAAACAAGAAACCGGACCCCGGGGGTGTGTGTGTGGTGGTGGGTTGGGGGGGAGGATGAGACCAGTCGACTAACAAATCAAGTGTTGGAGTCTCCGCTTAGCCTAAAAGAACTGGAAAATTAGATGAAACCGGCTCTAGAGGATCTGGAGTCTTGCGATGTTGTACATTATCTGATGAAGTACTGATTTGGATGTATTTTGACGAGAGGCATGACCATAGTCTTATTTTTCCATTTAACAGGTTGCAGACCTCCCTATTAAGCTTCCAGAGCGTGACTTTGCTGGCACACCATATGTTCCTGTCTATGTGATGCTGCCGGTGAGTTCTTCCGTACTGTTATGCATCAATCTTGTGACGGATTGCTTCCGTTGAGACATGTTCGGAGTTTTAACTAGAATTAAGAAGCAGTGATGTTATCCTACTGCATGTCTCGTTGCCTTTCCAAAATAACATGTAGTGTTGTTATTCATCTGAATAGTTATAATTTTGTTTCTTTTGGGATTGCAGCTGAGTGTTGTGAACTTGGAATGCGAATTAGTTGATCCCGAAGGTCTGCTAGAGCAGTTAAAGATATTGAAGTCAGTTAATGTTGATGGTGTCATGATTGACTGTTGGTGGGGAATAGTCGAGGCAGATGCGCCACAAGCATATAATTGGAGTGGCTACAAGAAGCTATTCCAAATGGTGCGTGACCTCAAGCTTAAGTTACAGGTGAGTGGAGTAGCTACCAACTTTTAAGTCCTAATATCAATGCTTAGGATGAGGTTGTTAATTCGGAGAGGTACTTTTTTCCCTCATTCCAATGAAAGGAAGTTGAACCAATTATCTCCTGGCATATGAAAAGTTATATCTTAACCAATGGATCATACCTCTACTTGCTGAAATTTTAGACCTGCACTCTCTTATCATGCGTTCTGCATAATTAGGATTCCATGTGAAGCTAGAAATAAATGTTTTTTTTTTTATTTTGTATTATATCAGGGGCCTCTATCTCTTTGTTGTTGGATCATTTGCTAATGTAACGACTTTTCTCAGGGCAATTTTTTTCTTACTGCTGTCACATGCTCTGCTTTTTTTTGTGGATTAAATTTTCTTCAACTGATTGATGGACGAACCTATGTTATGAAGGACTTGCTGGATCTCAACCCGGTTAATTCAAATAACACAGTAAAAGAATTAACATCCTTGAAGAGCAATCCTATTTGACTTGGCATTTCACACAGGTCGTCATGTCGTTCCACGAATGTGGAGGCAATGTTGGTGATGATGTACATATTCCACTGCCATCCTGGGTGATGGAAATCGGTCAAAAGAACCCCAATATCTATTTTTCTGACAGAGAAGGGAGACACAATACGGAATGCCTCACATGGGGAATTGATAAGGAAAGAGTTTTGAGAGGCCGTACTGCTGTTGAGGTATCTGCTGGGAAATAGTTTTGTTGATTGCTATGCTAGGCTTCATGTGTTGAACATTCTTATTGAAGAAAGCAACTAAGAAAGAATACCTTCCTCTATATCAAGGGCATGCTAGCCATAGTTTGTCAGTTATTTGTGAGATTGTAGTGCTTTAATATAATACCTTTGCTGCAACCATTCAAGTCAATTATCTAAAAGGTCATGTCCATTTGATAGTTTGGACTCCACCTTGAAAGTAATCCCAACTCACCAGCCTTGATCACCCACCATGAGGACATTTTGCAAGAAACAATGAAGTATTCCTAATTAACCAAAGTCCTCTATCCTGAGGGATAGACATTCTGAAGTTACCAAACCATTCCTGGCCAAGTGATATAACATATATGATGTCATATAAGTCCCCAGAAAGGAACCTACAAGACCACTCAGGTTCTGATGCTGCTAATTTTCTACGAGCAATCATGATGTTTGGACCTTAAATATTGCAACATGACAATGATGCAGGTTTATTTTGACTATATGAGAAGCTTTCGCGTGGAATTCAATGAGTTCTTTGAGGATGGAATCATCTCAGAGATTGAAATTGGCCTAGGCCCATGTGGGGAGCTACGGTATCCTTCTTATCCTGCCAAACATGGTTGGGAATATCCTGGCATTGGTGAATTTCAGGTACCTCCCAGTTGTTGGTCCTTTTATTTTATTTGTGTCTCGTTTACATATGGGAAGAGGTGGAAGATATTAACAATAAGCCGTTGTTCTTTCTCCATATTGGAGGAGCCCTCATTCTTCTTGTTGCATCTAGAGTAATCTTTAGTTGTTAGGCCCCCGAGAACCTACCATGCTAAGGAAACTTTGCGATTGATATGATTTTTCAAAAGTTATAGGCACTAATGCTTTTTGGGTTCAGTACAGTGTTATGATCAGTACTTGATGAAGAGTTTGAAAAAGGCAGCAGAAGTGAGGGGGCACTCCTTTTGGGGTAGAGCACCAGATAATGCGGGTTGTTATAATTCTCGGCCACATGAGACTGGCTTTTTTCGCGACGGAGGTGAATATGACGGTTACTATGGGAGATTCTTCCTCAATTGGTATTCTCAGGTTTTAATAGATCATGGAGATCGTGTGCTTGCTTTAGCCAATTTGGCTTTCGAAGGATGTTGCATAGCTGCGAAGGTGGGTCACCGTTGTGGTAATCATGCAGTATAGATCATTTTGCCGATTGAACCACCTTGCATCCAATGATTGCTATCTCCTGTCTGAAGCAGTTATCCGGAATTCATTGGTGGTACAAGACAGCCAGCCATGCTGCCGAATTGACTGCTGGGTTCTACAACCCATGCAATCGCGATGGTTATGCTACAACTGCATCAATGTTAAAGAAGCACGAGACAGCAATGAACTTTACATGTGTTGAATTACGCACATTGGATCAATATGAGGACTTCCCAGAGGCAATGGCCGATCCCGAGGGATTAGTTTGGCAGGTAACACCCTTTAATAACGTTAATAATGCATAGTGTCCACTTTTCCTCGTTTTTAACAAGAAAAGTCAAACTCCTTATGCCAAAACAAGCATTACTGTTGTGTCGGTACTTTGGAGCCTACTTCAAATGACGCAACATCCGGTTTATAGTTCAAATTTTTTTGTGATTTGCCTATTTGAAGAGCCTATCTATCTCACCCTTCAGGTGTTGAATGCTGCATGGGATGTGCAAATACCCGTCGCGAGTGAGAATGCCTTACCTTGCTATGATGGAGAAGGCTACAACAAAATACTAGAGAACGCGAAGCCTCGCGATGATCCCGACGGAAGACATTTATCTGCTTTTACATATCTCAGGCTCAGCCCAACTCTGACTGAGGGAAATAACCTGATGGAGTTTGAGCGCTTTGTTAAGAGAATGCATGGCGAGACCGTTCTTGATAAACTCACAAGAGATAATATATAATATGAGCAAATTGTCAGCATTCTTTTCCACAATGCATAAAACACAGTCGATGGTGGAAAAACATGCATGCAGATTTTGGGAACAGGTTAAGAAGCAGTACTCACTACTTACCCTTAAAAAACTGAATGGTGGAATCCCGTAGAGAGTTAAGAAATATGGTCATTCTTGGATTATGCAGGTAAGAGTTTTAACATAAGAAGTGATGAGTGCATTTGATGTGTAGAAAATCATGTAGACCTCCGTGTAATAAGAAGTATCATGCAAGCCAATAAAGCTAAACAAGTTATTTGCAGTCTCGGTTCCTCTCTTTATGTGCCTATAAGCAGTTGCTTTTTCTCGAGACCGCGAAGATCTAGCCCGTGATTCTTCTATGCTAGGCTTTGGTAATCGGTAAATAATTTGTCGGACGATGCTGAATGGATTAGACTCCGTCGCGACACTGAAAAACGAAGCTTGTAATTCGCGGTCGAAAAACGTTTATTGTGCTCCAGGCCCAAAACGAAGTTTTTCGCGTGTAAAAAGGACATAAAGAGAGGAGGGAATAGTTTCTGGCAAACAGTTAGATTTGCAGAGAGCAGCTTGAGTCATGCCTAAAGGCTAAAACAGAGCAATAGCTTTCAGACATCGTTTGATGTGGATTAGGATTTTCAAAGCACAATCGAACCTCAAACTGACAACCACTCGTTTCGAGCACTGTTGCTAAACGGAAAACGTTATTATTCACAATCGAATTATATCCCATCTAATTATCGAGCTGTCTCGCCTATTTTGTAACTCGATTGTATTCTTGCACGTGAAACGAGAAGATAAGAGACAAATTAGGTGCGACGAGCACTCGTCACACACGAGATGCGCGCATCGAAAGAGTTTCGCCATATCCACACGCCGCGAGCACCTCAGCTCGGACTCACGCGAGCCGTGCTTCCTTCCTAACCAAAAGCGGGTTTGATGGCGCAACGGTCGCCACCGTGAATCTCGGGGTCACGTGATTCTCCTCGGGAGGGAGGCAGCGGGCGGCACGCAGATCCCGTGACCCCCCCCCCGCCCCGCCCCGCCCCGCCCCCACGCGCCGCACGCGCCTCGCGGTACACGTGGATCCCCCCGCGCGCGCCCCGCACGTGCCCTCCGTGTTAAACCACACACGCCCCATCCGTGCCAATCCAGCTCGCCTCGCACACTCGCCGGTCCTCCGCACGCGTGACGAAGGAAAAAAAAAACCCTAGGCCGGCGCATCCCCCACGCGCTCACGCGCCCCCCCCTCCCCCTTTCCCCACCACCCACCCCGCGCCCCCGCCCGCCACCCTCGCCGGAGCGGCTCGGCTCGGGTCGGCGTCCCCCTTCCCCGGTTCCGCGCCCGGCGGAGCTCCGGTGTCTCGCTGCCGCTCGCGCCGGCGTTTTCCGGTCGCCGGAGCGCGGTCGGCCTCCGCGCGTAGGTCGACGAAACGGTCGGGATCCGTCGCCTGGGGGACGCTCGCGTGATCGGAAGATGAAGTCGGTGCACGAAATCGGTACTCGCGGGCGCGTTCGTAGTGCTTAACTATGATGACCGAAGGTAAGATTAGCTCGCGGGTGGGTTTGAATAGCAATTTCAGCTCCGAGAACTATGATGTGTTCATGTTGATCCGATGAAGTGCTAGATTGCAGCTCAATGGGATGCGCGCGTCTGCTTTCCTCTGCTGAATTTTACCTTGACTGGTGGGAATTACATAAATGATGAAGTTTAGCTTCACATGCAGGACTTTGTCCATGGTTAATTCCTGAGTGGAGACTTAGTATTTAATGTCATCGGATATGGCTGATGTTTTCTGTTGAGTGGTGATGTTCTGAAGAAAAAAGAGGCATAGGTCGTCGGTGACTGAACTGCCAGGAAATGCGAGAATCGCTACTCGTCTTTGAGCTTCCTTTGGGAGTTTGCGTCTCCCGAGCATCTTTCTGCTTCTGGAGTTAGCCCGGCGAAAACAGTTTATGAATTTATTAGCGTAAAACTTTTGTAGTTTCCTGTTTTTCTTTCCATGGTGAGGCTGTCCAAGTAGTCTATATAGTGGATTTTCTGCTTCCTGGTGTTATAAATAAGCGAAGCATGTCGTTTGACTTGGAAATTAAGTATTTTCTTGGTTGCGCTGACTTCAACCTTTTTCTTGTGATTGCTATCTTGTTCTTCAAGACGAGTGCTGCTCGGTTCGGAGTCAATTATCGGACTTGCAGAATTGGTCATATCAGCAGTTTTTCATTGGTCCGCCTAGCCAGAATTGTTTCTGAATGAGGTTAGTAAGGAGTAGGCACTCAAGTTGTCTTCATGGCATGTGAAACAAAAAGATCTACATTCATATAGCAATTGGGGTGAAGAGATAAGAGGATTGTGATAGCCAGGTGCAGAGCTGCTATGGCAACTGATATGCAGAGATTAGTAGGAACAAGTGAAGACGATGATGAGGAAGATATGGAGATGGATGTGAAGGAAGAGGATGACGATGAAGAAGATGACATGGAGAAGCATATTTCAACTCCTCCACTAGTTGGTGTTGATGGACTAATTGGGTCAAGTAGTAATAATAATAGGTTTCATCATCCCCAAATTCACGGACAAGTGAGCATCCCTGGAGGTGGTGTTCGTAGAAGTAGGCCACTTGAAGAGAAGGAGAGAACGAAGCTGAGGGAGAGGCACCGCGAGCAATCACTGCAAGGATCTTAGCAGGACTGCGCAGGCATGGGAACTACAATCTAAGGGTTAGAGCTGATATTAATGATGTGATTGCAGCTTTAGCTAGGGAAGCAGGCTGGGTTGTTCTTCCAGATGGGACAACCTTTCCTTCAAGATCTCAGGTACTTCTATTTGACGGTTGAAGGTACTTGTTAAATGACTTTAATTTATTATTGTATTCATGGCAATGTAGTGACAACGGACACCTTTATAGTTTTTAAGTGCAATGCAGTGACATAAAGGTTTTCAATCAACTGTTAGAGGTCCTCTGCAGTGACGCTTTGCCTTGAATAGTTCCCTAAAAACACATATTACCTACTGAAATATTGAAGTTTGCACTTCCACATTCCCCCTTCACTGAATGTGCCAAGGACTAGCTGCAGTGTTATTCCTATTTCTTATGCCAAATGACCTGCGTGTTGCCCTTGTGACTGTTAAATATGTCTGGTCTGTCGTCCATTTATCACACGTAAAATATTCCTGAAGAGGTTTGCATTGTTCACTTTTAGGTTTTTGTATATTAATTATATGCCAATGGGTTACCTAAGTTATGTAGTTAATAAGGATTATCCAGGTGCCACTGCCAATCCTTTTCTTCATCTCTAACAGGGTTCAAAACCTATTAGTGGCACTTCTGCAGCTGTTACTCCACCATCTTCCCAAATGGTTCCGCAACAAGCTCCCCTGACTTCCCTCAGAGGAATCTCTTCTGGTTATCGAAGTCCAGTGGA